>BQNB010138883.1:4874-17637 GCA_026074375.1 Tanacetum coccineum
TTTTAAAATGGGTCAAATAGCAATGAAATCAGGGGCGGAGCCAGAAAGTTATGATCGTAAAGGCGAACTTTGATAATTTTTAGAAACTACACTACAAACCAATTTATTATGGGGGCAAATTACAAATATAATCAAATATTTTAGAATTTTTAAACTACAATTTTTTTTTCACTGAATGATCCGCCTCTAAATATATATATCCTGAATATGAGTAAAATGATAAAAAAAAAAAAAAATTAGCTTGTACTAGCATAAACCAAAGGATCCAATTTCTTTTTTATTGCGAGAAAACTTTGCCGATCATATTCATATAAAAGTGAGACTCCCTCGATCTATAAAAAACATTCATTTAGAGAGTCAAACATACGACAAAAAGACTTCTCCTAGTTTGTCTGAACATCACACAAAAATGGTGACAACATTTATCTCTAAGTTTCATTTTCTACCCTCTACTTTCACTAATATCACAAAACCCCCTCTTTTATCAAATTCATCACTTAAACAATCATCACTACACACTCTCAGTAGCACAACACAGTTTCATCTGAAAATGGCCACCGGAGACTCCACCACCACGACCTCCGCCGCCGTTAACCACCAGCAAAACCCAGGTCAACTTTCCAGCGATCTTTATTTATACCCATTTCAGTTTTGAAATAAAGTTTGATGCTTTTTGGGTTATTTTGTGATTTAAAGATTGACCCATTATAAGATTTGATCATATGTACTAACCCTTTTGATTTCTTGGATTAAAAGTTTAATTTAAAAAAAATGTTTTTTTTTTGTATTTTTGAAATGCAAATTTTGATATGGATTATGTTAACTAACTTAACAGCTAATTGCTTTGTATCTAGTGCTTATTGTATTGCTTATTGTGGTGTCTGAGATTGCTTATTTCTTTGCTTCTTATCTGCTTGTTGATTAGTTTAAAAAGAGATTAGGAATGGCGAAAACTGTATTGAAAACTGCTTATCTGCCTTATATTAGAAGGAATAAGCACTTTGAAATGAGCAATCCCAAACACTCCCTATGAGCCCATTTGACATTAGAAGTCAAACCATTGCGCTAGGAAATATAAGGATATAAACCAACTTGCTTGTGGGAATTTATAGGGTGAGGGATTTAGGGGTTGTTTACCATTGCGCTAAGTGAGTAAATGGTTATTGCATTTTCATATTGACTCGAGATATCAGTTTGACCATAGTTCTGACCAAATCTGCTCTGATTCCCTGGCTACTTAAGGGCCATTGACATACAAGTCCTTAAATTATCGGAATTTTTCAAACACTAAACTACCTAGTATCTGGTTTTCAGAACCTTAAGCATTAAAAGCACATCCAAACACTATATCCAGCTGCCCGTTACAAGTGAAAGTTTATCAACATCATTTTTATGTTATAGCATTTCTGAAACTGCATCCAAGTTGATTGAAATTGCCTGTCCTACATTGTTTCAGGGAGTGAACAGCAGAAAATAATCATACAAAACAAAAGCGGTGAGAAACTTGTGGGCATATTACATGAAACAGGCTCCAAAGAGATTGTAATCCTGTGCCATGGCTTCCAAAGTACAAAGGTACATAATTAGGTTTCACAAGTTTTTATGGCAATAACAAAAAGTCAACAATATTGCTGCCCGAAATTGAATTTTGGTTTATAACAGATAATTTTTCTTTGATTATTGGGATGGTTCATACTTCATAGTGAATGTGTTCTTGTCTCCAGGAATATAGTATGATGGTGGAACTTGCGGTTGCTTTGGAAAAACAAGGGATCAGTGCCTTTCGCTTCGACTTTTCAGGGAATGGGTAAGTCCATACCATTACGATTTAGTATGGGCATGCAGCAATATAACAAGTTTCTATTTTTACATATGCACTCAAAAAATTCGGGGGTTACACAATGCATGTGGTTTTGTGCCATCTTTAAGGAAAATTAGTACACTTTCTGAGGTCAAATATACTAATTATCAACATCAAGGCTAGAATAGAAACAGGTTGTTAAAGAGTTAATCCTTATCTTCTTTCTTGTTTGTACAATGTACAATTGCTATATTTCAGGGAAAGTGAAGGCACATTTGAATTTGGTAACTATCGTAAGGAGGTCAAGGATTTGTATGCAGTAGTCCGACACTTTACAGCTACGAATCGTGTTATAAGTGCAATTCTTGGACACAGTAAAGGTATCTCATTTTGCAACTGTTTCGCCCGTTTGAAGTCTAATATGGATGGTTTGACTTCTTGAGGTCAAACAAGCTTTGAGTTTTATGTTCATCTTACATCATAGTATCTTTTTGTAGGTGGTAATGTGGTGGTCTTATACGCATCTTTACATCATGATATCCCAGTTGTTGTCAACGTGTCTGGTCGGTATAAGATGGATAGGGGCATTGAGGAGCGTTTGGGAGAAGACTATCTGGAAAGAGCGAAAAAAGACGGATTTATTGACATCAAATCGAAAACAGGTTAACCTTCATTCATTTTTAAAGGTGGCAATTAACTAATTATTTATGAATGAGTCTGTGGGTTATTATATATCCAAACGTATCAATGGGTCAAATTAAGAAGTTTAGCAAAAAATGAATCGGGTCAAATGGGTCAGACGGGTTAAACAGGTTGAAAGTCACATACATCGTATCTTTAATGCTTACAACCTTGTAAACTTATGTATGCAAATCATCTGTAACTTTTTTTTAAGCGGACAAAAAAGTTTGTATGTCGACCTGCACTAAAAAACAAAACATGTTTCAACTGGTTATCCAACCTGCCCGACTTGCCTATCATGCCACCTCTAACGTATGATGCACCACAAGTGAGTTTATGTTGACTTAAAACTATTATTCTGCTTATATAGGAGAAGTGTCGTTTCGTGTGACTGAAGAAAGTTTATTGGAACGCTTGAACACAAACATGCACGAAGCGGGACTTAGCATTGACCAAGATTGCAAGGTGTTAACAATTCACGGATCAGAAGATGAAATCATTCCGGTTGAAGATGGTTTAGAGTTTGCCAAGATCATACCCAACCATAAATTACAAATCGTTGAAGGTGCTGACCATTGCTATAACAAACACCGAGAGGAATTAGTATCTACCGTTCTGGCTTTCATAAAGGAGAATCTACATAGGGTATGATCCTTTGAAAAACCATCTTGTATTCTCGTAACCAAATAAACTATTTCTCTATTATTATGTATAACAAAGTCGAATGCGACCGATATGGTTAACAGCAAACCAAATTGATCACTAGGCAAAATAGGTAGCCCCAACTTTTTCCCATCTTCCTTTTGCTTCTGTTGTTCCCTTTAAAGTGATTCCAACATTAATAATTGTTTTTAATTTCATACAGTGAACAATAACAGCAGCAGGAAAGAAGGTTAATCTACTGGTAAAAGTATACAATGCAAAGCCTCGTTGGTGGGTCCTTTGTGTCTTTACGTTTGTGCTTATTGCAAGCTTTGCTCTGACGTTTTTCTCTTGGTGAAGGGTGATACCAAGTCCCGCCAAACACTACTACTCTCACTCCTTTGGATACTTTGCCTCTGCTTAGTTTGTTGTATACCACATGTACTGGAGAAGCTCTAATGCTCTTCTACCTCTTTGCCTGCCACAAAGAAGAAGCGGGATTCCCGTATTACATCAAGTTCCTGCTCTTTACTTTTCTCTAAGCAGCTTTACTTTCTCCCTCCCTGTTGAATTTCTAAGCGGCTTTAGCTTTTGTACTTCGATACTTGGCATGCATACTCTCTGTTAGAAGGTAGTAGTTTCTCAGCGGTCACTTGAATGTTTTTTACTTAATTGCTTGAGGTGCGACTTTACTAACTTTTTGGAAACAAGAATATGTACTCGAATTCATCCTAATATCTATTGTATATCTTAGCAGATTCTTTAATCTTTGTTTGTTTAGACGAGTCATATTCAATGCAGCAACAAGAATAGCGGCAAAATAAACATACCCATGAACTAATGAGATTAAAACACACATCGAAGCTACGATTATACACCTCAATCCACAAAAATATAAACCAGTAAAATTAGACGATCCAAACACCAATACCCATAGCTGCGCGCCTCAAGTCCAACCTTATATCTCAGTTTATATCCAAAACTGAATCACAACATTATTACTGACAAACCCAAAATAAAGATCAACTCTCCTCCTGCAACCATAGAGCATAGACTATGGGCGTGTTTCTTGAAACTAGCGGTAGCCAGTTAGTATCGGTTAGCAGTAAGCACTTAGCATTAGCAGTAGCAATTAGTAGTAGCAGTTTAATTTATAAAAGTGTTTGGTAGAATAGCTATAACCGTAATTTTAATGTGTAAAATGACGTAATGTTAAATGCTAAACGCTAAATGCTAATTCAAAGAGCATTGGGAAATTAGCGTTTTAATAATTTTATAAATGCTAACTGCTTTCTTCCAAACGAGCTTTGTAATAATAATGTTAAATGCTAATTACTAATTGCTCTAAAATGCTCTCAAAAGCTGTCTGCCAAACACACCCTATATTTTCTTATGTTTCCAACTTTCTTGTTCGGTCAAAATGGGTAGGTTTTTTCAGCACACGTCAAAGCAGGTTAGATCGACACATAAACATTTGTGTATCTCTCTGTGTACCATATAAACGATGAATATCTAATAATACATTTTAAAAATCCTTTTGATTCCAGCATTAATATGTTGCAAAGTAAATCAAATGAGTGACAAAATATGCCCATAGTAACGGTACTACCCCCAATTCAAATATTTCTGCAAGTTCATCTAGATAACCACCAATGAAACAAGAGGTGCATTACATACAATGCCAAACGGTTCAAAGTTTTACAAGTCACAAACAAGTTTTACTACAACCTACAGCGAAATAAGCTAATATCAGTCTTGACAAACAAGTCATTCCAGATGTGAATATTGAGTTTAAACATTTCTATCCTCTTCACGCAATTACATCAACTTCTACCTTCCTCTCTAAATTTCGTCACTTGTTGGAGACTCCTTTTCGACTTGCTCCTTCCTATAGGAGTCAATAAAGATTAACAAATTCACAGGGTGATAGTAAGAAAGGTGGAAACATACATTTAATTGACATTTAAAAACTGAAAATTTATTTTTCTGTCAATTATAAATATTAACAGTTTCATGAAGTGCCTTGTAATGTACACAGCTCATATATGTTATGTACATTTACTAGTGATTTCCGACTATATTTTTCCGTGTCTTCTAACTAATTTCATTAGCTTTCGGTTTCCATATATGTTGTATATGAGTATATCCGTTGCAAGTGTGCATGACAATACAATCACATTTTTGAAAGTGGTATGTTTTCTACATTCCTCTTCATGCTAGTGGTTTATCTGTGCGTTTGATAGTTGATGTTGGTATACATAGCCACAACACACAACCACGACTCATTAACCAAACAGTTGTGATAATGCCCTAATGTGTTTATTAAATCAACTATGGTCTAATAGAAAACTCGTTAAAAAATATATAACTCCTGATAAACAGATGATAGAAAGCATGCAATTGATAGGATTTCACAATCATGATATTCCAATACTACTAAAGCTCCCAAAGTAAGACACCCTTATTAAAAGAAAGTAATAAAAACCAAAATTAATAGGAAAAGAACAATAATTTGGAAAGTAAATAACAAAGAACATACATACCTTTGTTTCAAGGTTGAAACTCTGGACGAATGAGAGCCAAAACATTATAATCAGTGTTGAAACCCCTTACATGCCTTAGAGAAGGTATATTAAACACACAACTGGTAACAACTTGCTCGCTAAAGGGACAACCTGTCAATTTTAGCTTTCTTAATTTTTGGCACCCTTCTGATAACTTCACAAGTCCAGCATTAGAATTTCCTACACCCTCCAGACCCAAAGACCTCAAATTAGCACCATACTTCCCGATATACTCCAAACCCACATCCGTCAATCCTCCATGCCGGAGACTGATATCTAGCCTTTCGAGTTTGTCGCAACCCATTAGCATCCATTGTCTAGTGGTAAATCTGTTTTACCATCTTCCTTACCCAACCATATACGGAAATCACGCAGGTTCTTTAAATGAGTTCCTAAACACTCGAGAGCTTCATTTGAAATATCTCTGAGTCTAACCTTTAAACACTCCAAATTAGTACATCCTTTTGCCAGAGCAATCATTCCCACGTGAGTCACAAGGCTATGATTGGCAAGTTTGCGTAATTTCTTGCAAAATTGACCAAGAAGTTGCAATCCCTTGTCTCCACGCACATCAGCGGTATATAGAACTTCCAAATTGGGACACCGCTTAAACAATAAACACTGGCTATCTTCATCCAAACCTACAAATACAAGTTTCAATTTCCTTATCTGATTCAGTAAAGGGAGTACACTCGAATACTGAGTTACAGGCAATTCCATTCTACTTAAAGAACGTATATTGGGGGAAAACCGGAAACCAACAAGCTCACTCTCCTCGTCACAACTATATCCACCAAAATGTTCCAACCTAACAGCATATCTAAAGGCATCTCCTAGTTTACTTAGATAGCACACTCCAATCTCCAACGATATTAACGAGTTACAACAGTTTTTTGCAAGAAGTGTAAGAACTTCTGCATTAGAAATGTGCGTATTCATAACATGTAACCTTTCCAAAACCGTGCTATTCAATGCCAATTGATGTATGAAAATGTTATCATCCATTTCATTATGATAGCAATATCCCAAACACAAAGTTCTCAATTGGTTACAATACTTAGAGACATGCCTTAATCCATCCGTCGAAAACCCTTTACACTTCTTAATCTTCAAAGTCCTTAAATCCTTTCCACGTGTTCTCGCCAATGTCTCGAGATCTTCATCAAGAACAACCAGACAACGGATATGAAGTTCTTTCAAACACCTAAACTCGAGAGCTAATTGTTCAATCCATGGGGTGATTCGTAAATCAGGATGATGCCATAGATCAAAATCAGGTGGGGGACCATTCAGTCTTAAAGACTCGATAAATGGGAATCTTTTACTTAAAGAGGCAGGGTTTGGGTAGTAAAGTGTGTGGACAGTTAGGCGCTTACGCGTAATGCCATCAACCTCATAAAACTTACGGGAAACTAACGAGACAGAGTTTCGGTCATCAACATTGTGAATATGAGGTATAACCAAGTCTAAAACTTCCTCCCCCACTTTGGTGGGTGCCATTAAGGTTTGGTTTGGCTTAACATTAAACACTAATAATAATCTTAAAAAAGTCCCTAAATCAGTGAAAAAAAAGGCTAACTAATCAGGACCCCATAAAAAATACAACATTTAATTCATTGAGACATTTTAACAAACACCTGGTGTGCAAACACAGATGACCCAAAACCAACCTTTGTTCCAATGCAGTTCTTGGTGGCTGATTTTGGTGGGTTTTGTTTTGTTGAGAGATAATTATGTGTGTGTTTTTGATGGTGCAATTACTATGTGTGAAATGAAACCCTCGATAATAAAACCAGAAACTATACATGTAGTGGTAATTAAGAGTGGAGAGATGGTGGGTTGGTAGGGGCGTTTATGATGCGGTTTGGTTATGTTAGTATACTATGCGGGTAACTAGACGTGGATACAACCAAATATTACAATACAGATAACACAGGGCCTCGCGTTTTTGCGTCCTGAACCGTCACGACCAACCCAATTGATCCAGGAAAATGCGACGCGACGGCGTGAGCACCGTACCATGCCTCGTGTTTTCCCCTTTTTTTTTGGCGTTTTCCCTTTTTTTTTGTCTTTCCCCCTCTTTTTTAACACGATGGCACAACTTTTGCACAACGGCACCACATTACATGTGGGAGGGGTGTTTTGGTGGTGTGGTGGATTTTGGGATTATAGGAAGAAAAAAAATTTCCCACGGCATGATCAAAGCTATAACATTGCTTTATCTACTGCTTAATAGTGACTATCATTTGCAAGCAAATTAGTTTATGTAATTAAACTAACTCCTGTTATGTTTAATCTGAGGTGAAATAACATTGTCATATAATGACACACAAAAAAGACCCTAAAATGATCTCTTATCAAATCATTCCTTACACCGACCCAACCTTTGACCCTTGTCGATCGGGGCAATTAAAAACTAGATGCCAACCCACTAGATGCCAACCCACCACCTATTGAACCCTTATGCATACGCAACGACTCAAACTGCCGCTGAATTACAACGATCACCAAACCAACCACTGATACACTTTTAAAGCGAAAGGCGCTAATCCCATGTTTTCGAATGCAGCCGCGAGTTCCACATTCACAATGAACCCTCCCAAAAATCGATTGAATATTATGTAGGGTAAAAAACAAAACAAAAACTATTGGTTGTGGTACGAATCGATAATTAACCTAAGTGCATCCTGAGAAGTAGAACCACAAACAAAATAGGAGGTGCATGACATACAACGATAAACGACTAAAAGTTTTACAAGTCACAACCTACTGACTAAACCTACAGCGAAACAAGCTACAAGTCATTCCAGATGCGAACTTTGAGTTTAAACATTCCTATCATCTCAGTCTCTTCTTTCTTTGTGCTTACGCTTCATTTTAGACATTTCCTCTTCTTATACTTCGTCACTTGTTGGAGACTTCCTTTTCAACTTGCTCCTTCCTGTACAGGTCAATAAAGATTAACAAATGCAGTTCAAAATGAAAGATCAACTGAGAATTTAATTTTCTGTCAAATTTAAAGATTAACAAATTCACGAAGTGCCTTGGAATGTACACAGCTCATAATTGTGATCTACGTTTACTAGTAATTTCAGACTATATTTTCCCGTGACTTCTCACTAATTTCATTAGCTTTCGGTTTCCTTAGATGCTGTATATCCCCTGCACTCTTAAGTGTGGATTATTATGCAATCAGTATGGTGCTACAAATATGCTCAACTAGTGCACATTTCCTGTAACTGTTCAGAAAAGGGAGTCGTGTTGAATCTGGAGTTACTGGCAAGAGAAGAAATTAAGAAATACACGAGTTTGTATGTTTTAAAAAGTCGTACCTAGACTACTATAGACAGTTACACAAGTTTAGACTTCTAAATAAACTGAACTGCAGTTTTGAAAATTTTAAGGCCATCCACATTCAAACTTGGAATAAATTACATAAACTTAATTCACTTTTTAATTCATTGTCATTATGCATAGGCCATTTATCACCTCTCAGCTGCAGTATTTGTTCCCTAGTTGCTAAGAGTATTTAAAAATGGCATGGTGCATCAATAAATACAGAAACCCCTTATTTGGTCTAACAGAAAACTCGTAAAAATCAAACTCGTGGTAAACAGATGATAGAAAGCAAGCAATTGATAAAAGTTTACAATCACGATATTCCAAGACCACAAAAACCCCTAGAGTAAGATGACGAAGAACATACATACCAATGTTTCAATGTTCAAATTCTGGACGAGTGAGTGCCAATCCAGTAAAGATCAGTACGATCACTGTTGCCAACATACCTTAGAGAAGGTATATTATTCACAAAACTGGTAACAACTTGCTTGCTAAAGCGACAATTTGTCAGTTCCAGCTTTCTTAATTTGGGGCATCCTTCAGATAATTTCACTAGTCCTGCATCAGATAACTTCACAAGTCCTGTATTAGAATTTTCTACACACTCCAGAGCCAAAGACCTCAAATTAGAACCATACTTCCCGATATATTCCAAACCCACATCTGTCAATCCTCCATGCCAAAGATGACGGATACATAGCCTTTCGAGTTTGCTGCAACCCATTAGCATAGCCTGAATCCCATTGTCTAGCGGTAAATCTCTTATACTGTTTTCCTTGTGGGCGCCTATACGGAAATTACGCAGGTTCTTTAAATGAGTTCCTACACACTCGAGAGCTTCATTTGAAATATTCTTAATGACAACATCTAAAGACTCCAAGTTAGTACATCCCTTTGCCAGAGAAATCAGTCCCACGTGGGTCACACGCCCATGATGGGTAAGTTTGCGCAATTTCTTGCAAAACTTACCAATAACTTGCAATCCCCCGTCTCCACATACATCCTCGGTAGATAGAACTTCCAAATTGGGACACCGCTTAAACAATAAACACTGGCACTCAGCATCCAATTCTAAACATGCAAGTTTCAATTTCTTTATATGATTCAGAAAAGGGAGCACAGTTGAACATCGAGTTACTGGCAAATCCTGTATACTTAATGAACACGTATTTGGGGGAAACTGGAAACCAACAAGGTCACTCTCCTCATCCCAAATATCTCCACCAAAGTGTTCCAACCTAACAGCATATCTAAAGGCATCTCCTAGTTCACTTAGATAGCACTCTCCAATCTTCAACGATTTTAATGAGTTACAACAATTTTTTGCAAGAAGTGTAAGATCTTCCGAATTAGAAATATCTGTACTCCTAAATTTGAACATTTCCAAAACCGTGCTATTCAATGCCAACTCATGTAACCAAATCCCAGCATTCACTTCAATATCGTGAGATGATCCCAAACACAAAGTTCTCAATTGGTGACAATACTTAGAGACATGCCTTAATCCATCACTTGAATACCCTTCACACTTGCTAATCTTCAAACTCCTTAAATCCTTACCACGTGTTCTCGCCAATGTCTCGAGATCTTCATCAAGAACAACCAGATTGCGGATATGAAGTTCTTTCAAAGACCTAAACTCAAGAGCTAATTGTTGGATCCATGGGGAGATTCGGATAACATAACCATCTCTATTATAAAAAATAGGTGGGGGACCTTCTAGTGTTAACGACTCGATGAAAGGGAATCTTTTACTTAAAGAGGCGGGGTTTGGGTAGTAATAAGCTTGGACAGTTACGCACTTACGCGTAATGCCATCAATCTCATAAAACTTACGGGAAACTAACGAGACAGAGTTTCGGTCGTCAACATTGTGAATATAAGGTATAACTAAGTCTAAAACTTCCTCCCCCACTTTGGTTGTTTCGGGCTTGTGTTTGGTTGTAATGGTCTTATGTTTGGTAGGTGCCATTGAGGTTTGGTTTGGTTTAAGGTAACAAAATGCAAGTAACCACTTGTGAAACCTCATCATAAAAATTAAAAATACAACATTTAAGTCACTGAGACATTTTATCAAACAGCTGGTGTGCAAACACAAATGACCCACAGGCAACCTTTGATCAAATGCAATTCTTGAAAGTGAACAATATCAGATTATTGAAAATGATGCCTGATTCTTAAGGGTTTTGTTTTTCCAGAAAATTGTGTGTGTGTGTGTGTTTTTGATGGTGTGATTAATGTGTGTGAGTAGGTGTAATTAATGTGTGTGGGATTTTAAATAAAAGTATAAGTGTCAAAAACATAAAGAAAAAAAACTTAGAAAAGATAATAATTTTACAAAGATTAAGGTCTAATGGAATTAAAAAAAAATTATTATCAAAACTAAGAAGGAAAAGAACGTGATAATAACTATGTACGATATAATTCTATGCAATTTAAATCAAACCTCACAAACAAATTATTAATAAGTAATCAAAATTTTATGTTAAAACCCCGTGCGTGCACAGGGTATTATAACTAGTATTATACATATTAATTTTGTTATATGAAATTTAAGATAAGTTTGATTAAATTGACGTCAATTTTTACTTTTATTGGCCAATAAAAATGCTTAAGTTTGTCACGTAAACAAAACGGTGCATTCCAATTGGTCTACATTACTAATTTACTTTTCCAGTTTTTGAAAATCACTTATTATATAAGAGATTGATGATTACATGAGGATTAGTACCATTGTAAAGTTGTTATCGTTTCTTTGACAATTTTATTTGAAGGAAGAGTTATGAAATTGGGATGATTTGCAAATGTTAGAATATCTATTATATTATTAGAGTCGTCAAAGAAAATAGAATCATTATTCAAAACTAGCTTATCATGTGATAAACAAAACTTATTTTATAAGCTAGTTTTTTTTTTTGAACGGCAAAATTTTATAAACTAGCAAGGAGCTAGAAAAGAAAATTTTATAAGCTAGTTTAATGTTTAAGGTTAAAAGTGTTTAGAATAAAAAGTTTGTTTGCAACAAGCAGTGAAAAAACAAGTAGCTAGTCCCGTCAAACGTACCTAGAAAATCTTACCCATGCTTTTAACTGCATGCTTTAGTTTTCTTATTTGTACAGTCAAAGAGCTTTGGTACACAATTATATGACGTTAAATGTTGTGTTTTAGGTTTTGGGTATTTTTGGCGAAATGGGCTAGAGTTGGGGCTAGAGTTTATATTATGGTATGTTTGGGGCAATAGGCTGAGGATGAGGCTTATATTATAAGTCGGAAGCTAGAGCTTATATTTTTATAAAGTTGTTTGACGAATTAGTTTGAGCTGAAATTTATTAATAATCGCATAAAAATACATCACATATATTTTCAGCTTATGCGTGATAAGCTATTATATTTTGAAAGGTATTTAATTAATTTGGGTATGTTTGGAAGAAAGCTTATGAAGGCTTATGCTTTTAAAACAAGTCGGCTTATATAATAAGTCTCATTTGTCGTAGAGACTTATAGGGGCATTTGAAAACATAAGCTCTAGCCAAAAAAATTAGAAGAGGTTTGTAATATGTTAAATTACTTAATTACCCCCCAATTCATAACTATAAGTATTAACATATGTTTATTTAATTATATCTCTTTTTGATAATTTTGCAATAATAACTACAGCTAGAGGTGCGCAAATCAGTTAACCAGTTCGGTTCGGTTTGAGTCAAACAGGAACCAGTTTCAGTCAACAGGAAGC
>BQNB010138884.1:0-17637 GCA_026074375.1 Tanacetum coccineum
TTACATGATGATTGTTTGATCATAATATGATCCTGGAGAGATTATGAAGACCTGTGGAAATCCGCTTCCTGTTTCTACATCCGTTCTCTCATCTTCATAACTCGATCAATTATCAAAAACCGAAATGTTTGGTCGTGGATCGAACTCTTCTTCAGACGTCTTTTTGCTTTTTAGATTTGCACCGTTGTCGTAAATAGAGATGTTTGGCCTTGACTCGAAATTTTCGTTAGATGACTTTTTGCCTTTTAAACTTGAACCATTGTCGTAAACTGAAATGTTTGGCCTTGGCTCGAACTCTTCTTCAGACATCTTGGTACCTTCAGAACTCACACCGTTGTCGTAGATGGAGATGTTTGGCCTTGGCTCGAATTCTTCTCCGGACGTCCTTGTACCTTTCATATTAACACCATTTTCGTAAATACAGTAGATATGTTTGGCCTTGGCTCGAACTCTTCTTCTGACGCCTTCTTACCTTCTAAACTCGCACCATTTTCATAAACCGAGATGTTGGGCCTTGGCTCGAACTCTTCGTCTGACGCCCTTTTACCTTTTAAATCCACACCATTGTCGTAAACCGAGATGTTTGGCCGTGTTGTTAGAAGACTCTTTGTGGTTTCTTGTCTGCTCCAATGTGTGACAATGGCTTTCCATACTAGAAAATGGTGAAGTACCCTTTCGAACCAACAAGTCATGTTGATATAGTTGAGGATTTGGTCTAGCATCTATGGTAATGACAATCTGCTCGAATAAAACACAAACAAGTAAATATTAGAATAACAAGAAAAACGAATATGGAGTGAGGTATAAATGGTAAGCATACATGTATACTTAGCCTTAAACCTAGGCTCTATACGTACAATAGCATAATGCATGTTTACAGTTTACTATTTTAGTTCATAAAATAAATATGATATGATAACGACGAGGACTCGATTATTGGATGTAATTATTATGACACTGGCGTACCAAGATGATTGAAAAGAGAGCGATAAAAGAAATTGATGACTTCATCTTCTCAATACTATTACACTGGTGCTTTGAGAGCTTTGTTTGGTTGGTATATGTATTTAACGAAATTGTGGTTCATATTTATAGTGCAAATGATATATTATTTTATCGTAATCCAACTGAAATAATAATATAAGATAAACATGACTGACGTCTTTTGTTTGGTTATTTTAGAGCTAATTCGACATTTATTTTATGAGGGTAATAGAAAACTTAGACAGTATTGTTTTTACAAGACTACAGCTCTTTGGCATGAAACTCGTGTCCATGTAGACCATGTTTAATTTGTTATTCTCTCATAAGTATTGATAAATCTTTTATTTTCCAACTTTAACCTTAAGTATTTTTATTCGTGTTACAGAATACTTGATGAAATTATACTAATTAAAATTTATTTAAAACTCAATTCATTTATTTATATATATTGCATCAAGTTTTATATAACAGAAAAAATAATACAGTCAAAATTGCAAAGTAAAGGCCTCAAAAGTTAACATTTGACAATAATTATGAGATGAATGAAGTAATAAAATTGATTTATATTATAAACTTGATTTTTGATACATAACCGTATCTTCTATAGTTTTTTATTATATGTGAAAACAATATTTCATGCTCAAAACTAGATGAATTATAGCCAACATGACATGTGCGATGCACGGGTCTATATTTCAAATGCATATTAGTCTCACTAATTATATATATATTTGATCTATATGTTTTCAAATAGCAAAATACGTCTGATGCGTTGTCTTGTTATTTCTAACCACAATTTAAGCTAACGATTTATTTCCTTGTAATTGTTTTCTAGCTCCTTGCTAGTTTAATAAATTTTTGCCGTTCAAAAAAAAAGTTTACGGTTAAAAAAGTTTATTTTTTTAATCATGTCAAAAAAGGGTTTTCTACTCTCGTCATTTACTTTGTTACTATTGTTTATTTTCGTCGTGTGAATATTAATCATGTCAAACAATTCAACTACAATATAGTATTGTTCATCTCCTTTAATTATTCACTCAGTATAGATACAGATCACAAATAATAAGGGATCTTCATCTCCTTTAATTATTCACTTCGTTGCGAGGATATGCGATTATAACAATTCGGCTTCTCGTTTGAAGTACAACTAACTCTTGTCTACATTCAAAGAGTATGGACTACGAATGGGTTGGTTTTGTTAGTCGTATGTTTATTATAGCCCATTGCATTTTGTATGGGCTAAGGCACGAGTGTTATTTGTTAGGGATTACATATATATACTATGTTTAGGTTAAAACTACGTCGTTTTGACGTAGTTGCTACAGTAACCAGCCCATCGGGCTCCCACTTTGGGCCGGCCCATTTGACTTTTTTTTCGTTTTGACATACTTGCTACAGTAACCGGCCCATCGGGCTCCCACTTTGAGCCGGCCCATTTGACTTTTTTTTAACTAGGCAACTTAAAAAAAAATCCACGGTACAAAATAGAAAACAAAATTACAGAAGTACTTATTTATTTAGATCAAAAAATATCCGCGACATGGACCAAACACATAAGCCCATATAAAAAAAACTATTAAACATGAGACCGAAAAAATAAATCCGCACAAATTAATATAAAAAAATTGCTCGCATGAGACCGAAAAAATAAACCAAAAAAAAAAAAATTAACGTCCCGCAGCATCGCGCGGGCAATCACGCTTGTTATACACTATATATATGTATTGTTGAGTTATATGAATACAGACGAAACACTTATACACTTACATGGTATTAGCCATCGTAAGATCCTAACCCTAAAACACGCCTCACTTCATAACCCCTAAATCTTCTATTGTTCTTTTCGTTTACAGTCGATCGTTGGTTTGTTAATAACCAGTCAACTTATTTACCAGTTTAAGACGATCGTTGGTTGATGTGATAGCCATTCGTCCTCTTTATATTGTTTCGCTGATCGTTGGTTTTTTTCTGTGATAACCAGCCAGCAGTGTTTTCTGGTTCGTGATTTACTTATTTGTGTGTATACTTGTTACTAGTTACTGTCTTTGATCGTGGCCCCTTTTCAGTTCGAGACCTGCTTATTAGTTTGTGATCTGCTTATTCAACAAACCCTAAACCTAATTTTCTTTACCAAAACTCTACACATAACATGAACCCCGAGCAGATGATGGCACTTATTCACGGTAATCCCTCTCTATGGTCGAATAGTGCTCCAAATTCTAAGGCTACTACATCAACGAATTTAACACATAATGATCTCGTGACTTTGCAAGGGCTCTTGGCTAAACTAGGGTGTAATGGAAATTTTAATACTACACAACCTACTCTTAACACTTTGGTGCACAATTCACATGGAAGTAACTCACCCCATGCTTTTCATACGAGTGCTAATGGTCCAGGCCCAAGTTTTGCAACCTATAGCAGCCCACCAAGATTTCCTGTACCAACATAAGCCCATTTGTATTACTATGCATCAGCCCAATCAGTTTATTATTTAGCCCAGCTCACTCATCCGGGTCAAACCGGTCAGCCGGGTCAGACCACCCTGTATTCTACAATTTTGGGTCAGCAGCCATCTTCGAGTCAACCGGGTCAGTTGACGAGTCAACCATCGGGTCAGCATGTACTTTCGGGTCAACCGGGTCAACCATCAGGGCAAGAGACTATTTTACCCAATGTTTTTCATGCCATGACTCTTCAGGATCCTGTTCTGGGTAATTGGAACATAAACACAGGTGCGAGCTCTCACCTGAATGATTTTGTTCATAGTCTTAGTGATGTTCTTAATATGTGCATCTATTCTTGTGTTTCAATTTGAATGGGTTATTCCATAACTCGTTAACCAACTCTATGACGCTAATGAGAGTTTTAAAAAAAACCAATAGCCTCAAAAGACCCCTTCACCTTAATAATGTCCTTATCACTCCTAACATAGTCTAATATTTAATTTAGTTCATCATTTGTTTCGTGATAATAATGGCAAAACCGTTGAATTTGATGCTTTCACATTTTTTCCTATTAAAGATTTTCATGACCCGTCGTGCATCACTCTCTCGATGTGATAGCACTGAAGATCTTTTCCAGTCGGAATCACAATAAACATTTCACTATACCACTCATGTCTTTGTTAATTCATCATCATATTACATGGCAACCAAACGCCTTAGAGAAACCTCGTTCTTTGCCATGCTTGGCAACTTGGCAAACAGTGAGTCTTCGTCTTGAGTCTTCCGTTTGTTAGTTCTAAATACGTTAGTCAAAGTCTTATTTTGAACGTTGTTTACGAAATTTATGGACTTCCCCAATTTTCGAATATTTCTTGGTTTTAAAATACGATGGCTTTGTTCTTGGTTCAATTATTGCCAGATTGTTTGGGTTATCCGTTAGTTAATAAATATGATTTTTGGTCAAAATTATGTTGTTGTTTTTTTCAACTTAACTTTATGTGTCACACTCCCAATTTAAGAGAGTGTGAGATAAAGTCTTTTCAGTGTATCATGGTGTAAATCTTGACTTCAATGCCTTCCAGAAGTTATTTGGCTGATAAATGGGATTCAGTTCGCATTCTTATCCACGCACCTCATAACAAAATGGAAAATCTGAAAGGATGATCCGCACCATTAACAACATTATTTGCATGTTACTATTACAGGCTCATTTACCTCCTAATTATTGGGTTGAAGCACTTAACATGGCCATTATCTTATTAAATATATTACCATAACGCGCCATTGACAATGAGATACCTTTTACCCGTCTTCTTGGAACCACACATGACTATAGTATTTTATGTACTTTTGGGTGTCTTTGTTACCCTCACCTTGACACCACTCACAAACTTGAACCACGGGCTACACCTTCTATTTTTTGGGACATGCCACCCATCACCGTGGGTTGCCTTGACCTCAACACAAATAAAATTATCATTTTCTGACATGTTACATTTGATGAGACGGTATTCCCTTTTGGCTCGATGACACCCACCTCACCACCCTCAAATGAATTTTTGGACGAATCAAATGATCTTATTTCTACCATCATTCGTTCCTCACCCATAAGAAATACCAACGATCCTCAAATATCTCCTACCGCAACTAATCCTACACCAGAACAAACGCCTTTAGATGGTATTCCGGTCCAAGAATCCCCAAACCATACGACCCAACAAACACACACCCAAACGATCCCTACTAGCCCCATAGCCCAGCCAGCCCAACCAACACAAATAGAACCAACTCCCACTAGCCCAGTATATTAGTCGACCTTTTCATACAAATAATGTCTAAAAACGTTATTTATATTTTTCGACCTCTTAATGTTTTGATAATAACAAAATGTAAAAACGTTTACGATAAAAATAAACGTTTACAAATTATTAATCGTAAAATTCCATTTCTAAGATTAGTAATTACTTAAGGTATGAACAAACAAATCATTAAGCATGATTAGTGATCAAAAAATATTTTTCTCTTATCCATCACATTTTTACAAAAGTATTTCACAAAAATAATTATACAAAATATTTTCTAAGTAAAAGAAAAGTTTTATTAAAAACTTAAATTTGAAATTCAAATTTTCCTCCCAAAATGGAAGGTTTCATAACAGATACAAACTTCTCAACAAAAAGACAAAAACAGGAGCGTAGTATACTGGGCGGCCTCCTTATAGGCCTGGCGGCCCCCAGATATATCTGGGACCGTTGGGACCGCCCCAGTGACCGTTGGGTTTTCCTGCCTATAAATACTGCTCTATTCCTTGCAGAAAATCATACCTCTTAGCACTAAATTTTTAGATAACTTTCTCTCTCTAAAAACCTTCTTTCTCTCTTTAAATCTCTTGATCACTAACATTCTTAGATCTTGTTTCAAGTAATCTAATCTCTTCTTATCATCTCTCCTTTCTCATTCAAGTGCAAGAGAAGAACATTCGTATTCACCAAGAAACGAATTGTTATCTAGTGATCTCCCTTCTCTTCTTCTAAGTAACAAATCTCTATTGTAATTATCTTGTGTAATTGTGTGATTCAGATTGTGTGTATATCCGATAGTGTAGATCTTGTGAGTGTATAGTGATTGTGAAGTGGTAGATTGGTTCTAGCTAAGATTAGGACTCGACATTTAGCTTAGTGTCGGAAAATAACGTAAGCGACGTGTAAACGATTTTCTTCGCCTGAAGGGAGCTTGTTGACATAGTGAAATCTCGAGTAGGATACTCGGGGAGTAGAGTAGGGAGAAGAAGAGCTTCGTAGCCGAACCACTATAAATCTTGGTGTCTTGGTTTGATTGTTCCTTCTCTTATCACTTTATATTGTTGTGATTGTTATTTAGCATTAGTTTAGATATTTACTTTGTTGATTCATATTGTTGATTGGTTGAACATACTACTCGAATCTAAGTATTTTGAAAGCAAACTTTTAAAACGCAAAACGAACCTGTAAACTATCCAACCCCCATTCCAGTTTCCACAATTGGTATCAGAAGCCAAGGTCACTCAAGATTTTTAAAATATATTATATTTTAAAGCTTGAATCGATCTATGGATTCTGGCAAATATCTAGAAGGGCAATCCATGCAAAGACTACCACTTTTTAAAGTGATAGTTTTATTTACTGGAAACATAGATTCGAGACATATGTTAAATCAAAAGATCTAGATCTTTGGCATGTTATTACCAACGATGATTTTCAACCTATTGTACAAAATCTGGAAACCAAATTAGATGAGGTTATCCCTTTTGATAAACAAACCGATGATCTTAAAAAGAGACTTGCGAAAAAAAACGAAACTAAAATAGTTATTTATAATGCTTTGCCTAGAAAAGAATATGAAAGAATTTTCATGTGTAACACAGCAAAATAAATTTGAAAAACTTTGTTAACCACCCATCAAGGTAATAATCAAGTCAAAGATAATAAGATCGACCTTTTGGTTCAAAAATATAAACAATTCGTCATTTCTGAAGACGAATCTATAGATATTGCTTTCGCTAGATTGATTCGTCAATAATATATATATATATATATATATATATATAAAATATATATGAATTATATATCTTGATGACTCATACAGTTGTTAAGTGATTATAACAAGGAAAAAAGTATAGTGTTGGTCATCTCGACTCTAAAAACCGATCCTAAGAAACGAACCAAACACCCCTTTATTTTTATAAAACTTTACCCATTGATTCGAAAAATAAGCATTTAGGTATGTATGTTTCGATAGACACTGTATAATCATTTTAACGTGTTTTTGGCATAAATCAACAATGTATAGAATTTTGTTTTTGAAATTTATTAGTTAAAAGAATTCGAAAAAATATATATATTTTTATAAATTTCCGAACTCAAAAAAAATTGTGACTCAATCCTATTAAAAATTTTGAATTCCTATGACTACGGGAATCATTATAGTTATGGATTTCCTAGACCTAATCATAAAAATATAAAAGATACAAAAATTATAAAAAAATACCCAATTTTGGATTAGAGCATAGATTTGGATGAAATTGAAAGAGAAAAGTATGGTGAATCTTACAATAGGTGTTGTCAATCGAGTTGTTGGTGATTGCCCCTTGCAAATTTTGATCGATTAGGTGTTTGGAGGTTTGATTTTTAATGGTTTTATGTGTGTGTTTTCGTCATATGAGTAGCAGGAAGAAGAAGGAAATTTTAAATGAGTGTTTGGTAATCAATTTTGCAGAAGGAAGGACTGTTTGGCAATTTGAATAAGGCCGGGTATCCCCTAATAATTAAAGGGGGCCGCCATATTAACACGGCCGGTCCCTTTAATTATAAAGGGGCCGCCTGTCTGAGAAAAAAAAATTGTTTTTCGATTTTGATTAGTTTTGCAAATAAACAATTATCAAAATACGTCGGGACCTACTAGTAATATTATTCTAGATAATCTAGTTGTCGAAATAATGGAGTTGAAGACGAGAGAAAAATACTTGACACTTTTAATTAACTTTTCGTTAAGTTAAGTAAACTTATATAATTTCCAATGAAACAATTAAGTTGTCAAGATTTTTGGATCGAGAGGTGGTTTAGAGATGATTGGCGAAATTTTAATTAACATTTTAATTAACCTTTCGTTAATTAAAAATACTTTGATTACTTCGGATGAGATAATCAAGTTGTCAAGCCAAGAGAAAATTTAACGAGGATTTAGTGACGTTTTCAATCAACTTCTTGTCAATTGAATAAAAAAAATTAATACTTATGGATGAAATAATTAATTTGTCACGATTTGTAGTATTATAGGAAATGAAAATATGTGACATAGAATATAAATGGAGTTAGAGCTGATGAGAGGATTCCGATAGATCGTAATTTTTTTATTGTATAACGTTAACATAAGCGACTGCGATGTCGAAGGGAGTTTGTTTCATCCATAGTGTTTTGATGTCATGTCTTTCCGGCTTAAGATGTAAAACTAATCCTACTTCTATGTTAATAATTTCTTACTAAGTCACTTTTCTTCATCTACGTGAGTTCGCTACTAGTGGACATAAAAGATTTCTATTTTATAGAGTTACGTTAAAGTAATCATAATTCAACTACATGAAGATGAGTTAATAATGAACAAATTCTCAAATTCTAGAAAACCACAAATAGCCTTTTCTATTGACTACATATTTTCCACAAGCTTAAATTATATTCTATTAACTATAATTTATTTGTTTAGCATATACTACATGTAGCATAATAATATATAGTCATTTAACATTTAACACATAATCTAAATTCTAAAGAGTTCAAAAAGAAGACATAACTTTCCCTACAATGTATTTTCTTCAACACATTCAAGTGAGCAAGCTTTGAAGGAGAAACTTTTGATAAACCCGTCATAAGATTTTAAGAATGTATTCACTCGTCGGATTCCAAGAAATGTTCATGAACAACTCCACTAAAATGTTTGTAACAAAAAATACTCTCAACCACAATGTGTGTCCGCAATGTCTCATGGGTCCAAAATTGTTAGTCCTGAACATATTTTGCATATGTTGCATTTGATTCGGATACATATAGGGTGGACATAATCCACACGAAGAGAAATTTGGTTGTTGTGAATAATTCCACATTAAGTGATTATTATTAGGATAAATTTGTCTACCTTGATCTCTCCTAGGTTGTGGTGTTTTGGACCGAGGGTGAGAGTTATTAGTTCTTTTTGGAGGAGAAGTCTTAGATCTTGTTTTTGGCTTAGTAAATCCAACTCCGGGTTTTAAAGAGGGTTTATAAAAACGTTTTACTTCGTCGTCGCTTGCAATGGGTATTTTAGTATTATTTATAAGCATAAATTTTGGTCTTGGGCTTGAGTTTAATTCTACTAATTTTTTGTTAGACTTAACCTCTTGTGACTTTACAAAATTTACTTGTTTAGTCTCACTAGTTGATCCTTTGGTAAAATTAAATCCTAGACCGGATTTATCTCCAGAAGGTTTTTGAAGATTTAACATTTTCTCAAGCAATTGACTACTATTATTAAATTGATTAAGCTTAGAAATTTCTTCCTTAAGCTTTTCATTTTTAAACCTAAGGTCTTGACATATTTTACATTCTTCATCACTTCCTTACCCTTTTCTAATCTAGACAATTTATTTTTTAGTTCTAGTACTTCATTTTCTAATTGATTTTTAATTTGTTTTAGCGATTTATTTTTAGCCATGACTTTTAGACCTACTTGAATAAACTAATAATTCACTATCTAACGCTCTTTTTTCATCTAACTGATAGATTTGGTTAAAGAACTCAGTTTCGGAAAGTACCTCATTGGATGCATTAGCCATAAGACATTTTTCGTCTTTAGTCTTTTCTTCATCGTCTTTGTCGCTATCACTCCATGATCCTCCGACGAAGGCTCTTTGATTGTAGTTTCTTGATAGTTTTGGACACTCCCCGATGAGATGGTTTGGATCTCCACATTTAAAACATTTTCTTTCGCTTTTGCCATTTTTGTCGTCTTTATTTCTTTGGGATGACTTTCTTTCATCATGTGGTTGTCTTACGAATCTTCCTCGTCTTTTGAAAAATTTCTTGAAATCTCTCACGGCCATGGCGTATTCTTCGTCTTCACTATCGGAAGTCGAACTATCTTCATCACTAGATTCCTTTTTGGCCTTCAAAGCAAGAGATCTATTTTGTTCTCTTTTGCCTTTGACCATTTCAAAATCTTTCTTTATTATCACTTCATAAACTTTCAAGTTTCCAATAAGCTCGTCAAGTGATAATGATGTCAAGTCTTTCGACTCTTCAATAGCCGTAACCTTTGCGCGCCATTTAGGATGAAGTGCCTTAAGAAATTTCCTAACATAATTCTTGCTAGAAAAAACGCTTCATCAAGATGCTTTTTAGACTAGTACTAGATAGTGTTAAATCTAGCAAAAGCATTATCTATCGATTCCTCTTTCGGAATCGTAAATTGTTCATATTGTTGAACAAGAAGATCTATTTTATTATCTTTGACTTGACTATTACCTTGGTGAGTGATTAATAAAGTATCCTAAATTTCTTTTGCGGTTTTACACATAAAAATTCTTTCATATTCTTTACGTGGCAAAGCATTATAAATCACCATTTTGGCTTTATTATTTTTAGCAAGTTTCTTTTTAAGATCATCGTTTTGTTTATCAAACGGTACTATTTCATCCTTTTTAGTTTCGGGATTATTTTGAATAGGAGGAAAATCACCATAGGTAATAACATGCCAAAGATCTAGATCTTTTGATTTCACATAAGTTCGATCTGATGTTTCCAATAAAATTAAATCCCTCACTATTCAAATAGTGAGTCATTGCAATAGATTGCCCTTCTAAATATTTTTTTGATTCCATAGATCGATTCAAGTTTTAAAATACAGTTTATTTTAAAAATCTTGTTTGACTTGGCTCTGATACCAATTGTGGAAAACTAGAAAGGGGGTTAAATAGTTTACCGCTTTTTAAATTAATGTTATGTTTATATATATAAAAACTTAACTTCGACTTTATGTTATCTCAATATGAACAATACAAGTAAGTAAATAAATGACAAGTAAATATGAAATACAAGAGATAAGAGTTAGAAAGATCAAACCACAACACAAGGATTTATAGTGGTTCGGTAACGAAGCATCTCTTCCCCTACTCCACTCCTCGAGCACCAAACTCGAGAGTTCTCTTTACTATGTCAACAAACTCCCTTTAGGCGGAGAAAACCGTATACAACTTTGCTTACACCAATTTCTCAGACACTAATGAAATTTTGGTCGAGTTTCTAATCCTAGCTCAGAACACTCAATGTATCACAACACTTGTAGATCTAACACACCAATAGCAATAAAAAAAACAAACAGCCTCATAACTTTAGCTTCACTTCATGAACTTTCTCGCTCTCACTATCTTTACTTTACAACTTCTCTTCTCTTCTCTTCACAACCAATACACTACTATGATCACACCAATCTAACACTACTTACTATGATCACCACGATCTAACTATACTTTCAATGATCACCACAATCTAACTATTATACACACCTTCACAATATACACAAATGATTTACAAGGTGTAACACAACTTCACAACAACACCAACTAAACTATAACACTTCTTGACTTAATGATAAGAAGTATTCTTCTCTTGCACTTGAGGAATTAAGCTTGGATCACTTGGAAACAAAGCTTTATGATTAAATTATCAAAGAAATGTAAGAGAGTATAAATTGATTTAGAATAGACAGAAAGTGGGTGTAAAAGGTGAGAAAATCAGTGGGGAATAGTCTAGTATTTATAGGCCAACTGAGCTGGATTTTTGTTTGGGCGGTCCCCTTAAATAGGGGCCTGTCCCCTTAATAATTAAGGGGGTCGCCCAGCCCAAACGCTCCCTTTTTTGTCTTTTCTGGTGGAGGTGTTTTCTGGAACATTTCTAGCCGTTTTTAGATAGAAAATTTGAATTCAAAAAATTTATTTGAATAAAACATTTCTTTTAAATCTAAAAATGTTTTGTAAAAGTTATAAAAATGTTTGTGACATTTTTATAAAAAATATGAGGTTGAATAAAAACTCCTTTGATCATAAAATGCATTAAGCATTTATTTATTCATACCTTTAAGTGTTTAAATTTTTGAAATGAAAATTTACTACTAATTACTTGTTTACGAATAATTTTTCATTAATCGTTTTTATATTTTGTGATTATCAAAACGTAGAGAGGTCAAAAAATATAAATAAAGTTTTTAGGCATTATTTCTATCAACGCACACTACATTTCATAATGTGTATGACATCAAGAAAACACCTATTGGAGATAGTCATCTCTAACAGCTTTTTAAACTGTAAGTATTTTAAATCTTTTAATATATTATGCAACTATGCTCTCAGCCGAGCACTTTTAGTCAGTAATGTCATCATTAATGATGAAAACTTGCCAAGACTAAAATTTGAGTATCATCTTAATCAAAACAAGCACTGGTGTATACAAACAACACTCTGCTAAAATTCCGTAAACTATAAATATTTCTTTGGTAATGTTTGGATCTCACACGAACACAAGGTTTGTTGACTATGATAATTTCACCGTGATTGTCGCAATGTATATCCATAGTTTCTTCATTACTAAGGACGACTCTAAGCCTAGGAATGAATTTCCTAATCCAAACAGTTTCCATTAGAGTATTTCCTTTTAATAGTTATCTAATGATTTTCACTTAGATATCTGTCAAATCATCTTGCACTCATGCAAATGATACAACTATCCCTATACACAATATGATGTACATAATGAATCTTTTAATTTGACTTAAGGTTTTCATTCATGTGTTCAATCTCATCAAGTGAGATAGATCATTCGAGTTTCACTCAATGATATTTCATATTATACTTAGACTTAATTCACCGTATATGTTTATCCTATTAAACATATATTCCAAGGTTGTATGTTTTATTTTCTAAATCTCTTATAAGAAACTTTATTTCAAACTAAGGGTTAAAATTTTGCTTAGATGAAAAATTATTTCTAACATGTTTAACAACATATTATGTTGATCCCAACTCAAGATCTATTCTTTAGCTTATAAAGATTATGTTACTTTGAATAAATTCAAAACAACAATGGTAGAAACTTTGTGAATACTAAAGAGTATGCGAAATCTACTCTTTAATACTTAGAATAAATATTAATGAAACAGTAAACTTGAATGAACAATGATATAACCAAAAAGCTTTAATATTATTATGATGAATAATACGAGTACTTTGTCTAGTACTAGGGTTTACAACCTTGAAGTTATGCATGCAACTCTATGAATATGTATGTCTTAACCATAACCTAGGATCTCCTTTTATACACCAATGAGTCCTTTACAAGATAACTACAAATCTTTGAAGATACTCAAGATCTTCTATGATCCTAATCATATACATATATTTCTAACTTTATAAGATATACACCTTTGAATAAGTCCATACATATTCTCAGCACACGTCTTTTATCTTTATGCAAGTCATTATCTTCTCTGGCATCTTAAGTCTTTAGTATATTAAGTTCTCTACAGCAGTTATTAAGTTCAGTACTGACAGTACTAACTATTACACTAGCAGAACTATCAGTTAGTACTGCAGCTATAATCTGAGCTATACAAACTTTACTCCTGAACAGAACTAATGTGAAAATGACCTATTAATTCCCAATAATCCTCCCTAAACTTGTGATTTACCCTCCAAATCATCAATTTCTTTGAATTAAAACTTTGGCTAAGAGAGAAATACTTTCAACACATTAATGCCTGGTCTGTTTGCTAGTCCTGAAGATTTTCCACCCTTAAATAGCTCATCTTGCCATCTCTAAATTGTATTGATCGCACGTTACATCTTGTTAACCAACATCAACATTGGAAGTCTTCTTGCCATTGGATAATCTTTCTCAACTAGCATGAAAATATCCAATCCTGTCTTTGTAGACACATGATGAACACCACATGTATCATACAACCTCCATGTTAATAGATCATGCATATATCTCTGAAGTTCAAAAGCATCAGTAATCAGTTTAAACAACCTCTTCAATTCAACCCCATAATGCTCTTTCTTGTCATCCGTAGTCTTTAACAGAATCTTTCTCTAACCAAATCCCAAAGTTTCATGATTCGTCAATAATATATATATATATATATATATATATATATATATATATATATATATATATATATAATATATAAGCAAACACTCAACCAATTGCCTTTGACCAAGGCAAGAAGTCAAAATTCACTAAATAAAATATATATGTAACCGGAAGTATGAGTTCCCGGGTCGTTAAGTCCCAACGAGGCTTGAATGGAAAATCGAATGACGAATTGATAAACGATGTTTGAATATTACAAGATTATGATTGGTTTTCTATTTCTACAAGTTAAATATGCAAAAACGATTAAATAAAACCTAAAAATGAAAGCTATATAACTTAAAACCTAAAACGGGCACGAAAAACGAGGGCTAAAAACATAAATTTTGTAAATTAAATCCTAGAACAAATTTAAAAGCTAAAATAGATTCTAAATGACAAATAACGAAGTTTAAAAAAAACTAGACTAAAAACGGAGGTCGTTTGACCCAAAAACGAGTCAAAACAAAAACCGGGCCCGAGACCCGAGCTTTTAAAAATCAAAAGTTTACAAAAATGACCCTCCGGAAGTTTTTCTATTTTTCCTACGTGAAAACTGATAAAAGAAAATTTTCTAAAAAAGAAAAATATTTTTTTGATTTTTATTTAATTTTTAATTAATTAAAAACAGTTTAAAAGAAAATAAACTATAAAAATTAGTAAATGAACAGTAAAAATTACAAAAAAATACAGAAAAATAGATTAAGCTACGACTACCCTAGGAAAAATACCAACTTGAACCCACGGCTTATAAATAAGCCAGGAATAAGCCCACAAGGGCTGAAAGGCTTAATGGCAAAATGTGGTTAAATTAATAACCACTTGGGCTTCTAACGAAGAAGTCCCAAGGGCACAGCGGTAGGAGTGTTTGTGAGAAAGGTTGAGAGTGGTAGAGGTCGGGGGTTCGAGCCCTAGCTCACCCCTGACTTCCCACTTTCCCTTTTATTTATTTTTTTCAAATTTTTCTTTACAAACTTATTAAACACATAAAGCTAAACATTTTTTATAACTACAACTATTTTTGAATGCTTATAAATAAGCTGTAAAAGCAACAAAGAACAGACAGAAATGCTAACTTACTTATTTTAAACTTAAGGCACTAAAGGCTTATCTGTTAAGAACTTAAAGGCAAAATAAGCTATGGAAAGGATAACTAAGCTAAGTAGAATAACTAACTAAACCTAATAAGCTAGTGGGCACAAGAATAAGTTCAAAAGAATAGACAGAAAAGCCAAAGATGCTAAATAAGCTATGGGTCCAAACCTGCAGGCCAAACAGCCTTGGGACACTTTTTTGGCTTAACTTATAAGCCACTTAAAGGGGTCCTAAGGCTAAGGGGCTTGTATGAGCTTGTAGACCAGCTTATGGGCTACCTATAACTACAAAGAAAAAGGAATTTGAGATTAAAATAGGCCAAGAAAAAGGGGTGGAAAAGAGGCTGTCACAGCAAGCATATGCTGATTTAGCCTTTTGCAAGAGAAAATGGGACAAAGTCCAGGCCACCAAATAAGCTGGAAAATAAGCTTGAAAATCAAAAGTAAGTCAAAACAGATGGATATTAGCTCCTAAAGAGCTTGTGTACAAAAAATTAGAAGCTAAAAACAAATTAAAGTATCTGATAAATGATAATGAAAAAGGGGCAGTTTTAACTATGAATACTTGACCAAAAAGAATGACAGATTTTAAAATTCCAAAGTAAACTTAAAAGAGACTTGGACTACTGCATTGACACATAAAAAAGGACACTAAAACTTCACTTGAAAGTGGTTTTCAAATCCTTAATCAAATGAACACTTGTGGACAGATTTTGCCACACAGATTTAAAGAGGTTTTTAGAAAAGATTAAAAACAAACATCTAACTTTTAAACTTTTGAAAAACAGATGGAAAACAACTATAAGAGGCTTGTTAAAGAATGCAAAGTGACCCAATGGATTTTTTACACACTTTGACCCACTTTGGAAAGTTAACCTAAACACTCCCTTAAGTAATGAAAAACCTTTTTAAAACTGTTTTTAAGAGATTTAAGCAAAGAGATAACAAGCATCCATTAATAAGCAATAAGCAATATTAAAAACACAAGAATAAGCACTAGATTAAGCAAATAATGAATAAGCAGTTTATAAGCAAATAATGACAGTTTTGCATAAAAACTTAAACTAAACACTTATTAAGCTAACAACAAACATAGATAAGCATAAACAACAATAATAAGCTAGAAAAACAGGAAATAAGCAGTGCTACAGTAAATGCAAAAAAATGAAATAGATGACTTACAAAGGGTCCTAGCTTTTGGCTGTGAAAGAAGCTTTAAAAAAACTTATAACCAATCCTAAGTGCTTACCATAAAGCTCTAAACCATGGCCATCCAAGATTTACCATGCTCCTTGCTTTCTTGACAAATTTTGGAAATTTTTTATGATTTTTGATTTTTTATGACAGAAAATGAAAGAAGTTTTTATATAAACTTTTAATGGCTTAAAAAACTTATACAAAAGCTTATAAAACAGGTTTAGACAGTGTTAAGATGACAAGAAAGCTTAAATGACAATAATGTAAAAAAACTTGTATTTGCATAAAATTAGAATAAAAGATTACAAGACTGAAAATTTTAAAAGACAATAAGTAAAACTGAATTTAAATACTACATAAAAGATAAAAGATTCGATGATCTTGATGGCTTACAACTAGTCCTATTTATACTAAGCTAGTGAACATTTTTTTGGTCTTCTCTTCTCTTCTTTCCTCTGTGTTTCTTTTGTGAGAGACAAACAAGGTGTGCTTGTTTTGTGAGTAGAAATCAAACTTCATCTTAGCCATTGATCCTCAAATGTGCCTCTTTAAACCCATCACAATCGTTGGATTAGTCATTGAAAAATGTAGGATTGCCAAATTGGATTAGGGGTTTAGTGGAGTGGGAATGAAGGTTTTATCCTTGTGATGTTTGGGGTTGCAGGGTAAAGAGGTGGGTGAACACCCGTGAGTTGTTCTTGGGTTTTGGTTTGGGCGAGAAAAACTATTTTTGGGTTTAGCAGGGTGTGGGTTTGGAGATGGGGCAAAAATGACCCCTCAAAGTGTTTTAGGGAATTCCAGGCATGGTCCTTGTGGTGGTTAAACTTTAGGGATTAACATGTTTGCCCCCTCATTGTTATATAAGGTATTACACTCATGGTCCTTGTAGGGTATAAGGTTTTTGAGAAATGACAGAACAAGCCCTCCATGGTGGTGTATGATATAGCAAAGTTAGTCCTTAAGTGATACAACTTTAGGGGTTTGGCAATTTTAGCCCCTAAAGTTGTATTTTCCATTTTTTTCATTCAAGCCTTTAAATATAACTTTGGGACTTTGGCAAATTCAGTCCCACAAGTTGTATTTTTCTTGCTTTGACTTCTTTTTTACTTTGACTTTGTCGGAGTTGACTTTCCCGTTGACTTTTTGACTTTGACTGACTTTGGCTTCGATTGACTTTGTCTTTTCACACTCTTTTCATTCTCATGCTTGGTTTTGTCGTTTTTG
>BQNB010138885.1:0-17637 GCA_026074375.1 Tanacetum coccineum
TTCCACCCCAAAGGTATACTTTTTAGGGTTTAGTTTCATGTTAATTTCCCTTAGAGTTTTAAATGTTTCTTCTATGTACGGCTTTTGATGACAAGGTCATCTACGTACACTTCCTGATTTTTGCTAATTTGTTTATGGAACGCTTTATCTACCAGACGTTGATAGGTTGCCCCAGCATTCCTCAGACCAAAAGGCATTTTCGTATAGCAAAATATTCCTTGGCTTGTGATGAATGCGGTTTTTTCTTCATCTTCCTTTGTCATTTGTATTTGATGATAGCCTTTATATGCGTCTAAAAAGCATTTGAAAGGAAATCCGCACAAGGATTCCACCTTCCAGTCTATTTCTGGTAGCGGATAACCGTCCTTTGGGCATGCTTTGTTTAGATCTTTGAAATCGACGCACATCCTCCAACTGTTATCATGCTTTTTTTACCATTACTGGGTTGGACAGCCAGTCATGGTAGTGTACTTCCTTCATTATTCCTGCCTCTACGAGTTTCCCAACTTCCTCTTGTATTGCCTGGTTTTTGTCAGCCGCTTGCCCCCTTTTCTTTTGTCTAACCGGAGAACATCCCTCATGCACGTTTACACGATGCTCCGCAATGTGTCTTGGGACGCTAGTCATATCCGCAGGCTTCCAAGTAAAAATATCCAAGTTACGCTAGAGTAGTCCACACAACTTGTTGCGGCCTTCTTCGGTGAGGGTAGAACCAATCATTACTGTTTGTTCCGGATATTCCGGGTTTATTGCTACTTTGATTCTTTCTTCTATTATTGGCTTGGTAGCTAATGGGGCTCCTTCAGGTCCGGAGACCACCGTGCATTCCAGCGGAACCAACTTGCTACTCTTTAGGGTAATCACTCCTCCTTCCACTGGGATCTTTAGCATTCCGTGACCTGTTGACGGAACTGCTTACAATTTTCTGACTCCTGGTCTTCCAATAATTCCATTGTATGGAGACGATGATCTTACAACCATGAAATTCATCCAGGCTGAAACAGAGTGTTCTTCATCTCCAATCTTGACCAACAATTGTATTTGCCCTATTGGCCATATTATTTCACCACTGAACCCAATCAAAGGGGTAGTGGCTGGTATCAGTTGTTTTTTAATTTCCGGACGGAGTCGGCTAAAGCAGTGCTCATACAAAATTTTTGAGGCTGATTCACCGTCCACATACATACGGTGTACATAGTGGCCTCCTATTTCCGTCTCTATGATCATCGGGCCTTCCGTTCCTTCATCTTCCCCCAGGGGTGGAAAAAAGATTTCTGTATTAGGAGAGAAACTCTGTGTAATCCTTTGTCTAGCCACCTTTTCCCAGGGTTGGACCATTAGGATAGCTAACGCTTTATCCTTCCCGGAAGTTTCTCCTTTCTTTGCCACCTTAGGCTGTTCTTTTCTGTTGTTTTGTTTTAGTTCTTTAATCAAATGTGCTAGCTTTCCTGCTTTTAGCATTTCCTCAATCTGCTTCTTCATGTGCATACATTCTTCTGTGTTATGCCCTACTTCACCATGAAACTCGCAGAATTTTACATGGTTCCGTTTCTCAACCGGGGTTGTCATCGGTGGCGGAGCTTTGAATTTTCCTTTGTCTAAAGCGAAAATTTCTTTGGGGGTTTTTGTGAGTAAGGAAAACCGATCATGCTTCCTTTCCGACCTTTGTTAGTTCTGGAAACCTCCTTTTTTGAAAGTTTGCTTTTGGCTGCCTTCATGCTATTTCCATGGTGGAAACGTTTTCCTCCGTTCGTAATTTGAGGCTTCCACCTCCCCCCTAAGGAAAGATGTGGTAACTCTCATCATTTCATCAACTGTTTTCGGGATTTTATCATGGAGACGTTTGATGAGCTCAAGGTTTGTAATTCCATGCACGAATCCGGAGATTCTCATGCATTCTGGAGCCCCCTTGACATCCCTGCTTTCCAGCTTATATCTTTTCACAAAGTCTCCCGTAGACTCTCCCTCCCGCTGTTTGATGTTATGGATTTCTATGGGATCTTTAATACATTTCTTCTGTTGGAGATAATTTTCCAAAAATGCTTTCTTTAGATCATCATAACTATCTATTGATTCAGGAGGAAGGTCATCAAACAATACTCTCGTGTTTCTCGTCAGTGTAGAGTTAAACATGTGGCACCATGTTGGCATGGCCCATCGTTCTGTTTTTGCTACTGCCTGGAAGATTTTCAAATGATCCTCCGGATCTTCGCTTCCATCATATGTCTTGATATGGCTGGGCATCCTTGCTTTTGGGAAGTCGAAATAACAGATTCTAGGTGTGAAAGGATCTACTTCCTCACATACCCATGGCGGGACAAGTTATCCTCTTCCCTATACTATTTCTTCTTCTTTGATATTGACTTCCAGTGCCCGCCTTCGTTATCCTCACTTTCTGAGAGAGCTTCTGTGTATTTTGAATGGGAGTTCTGGCTGTAGCTGTATGAGCGTGCGAACATACTCTTCCCCCTACTTCCTAGCCTTTTAAACGCGCCTTCTTCTTTCGACTTCTGCCTTGGTGATCTTGACCGCTCACGTCTTATTCTTGAGAATACACTAGTTCTTGGGCTACGGGAGCGTCTAGATCTGTGCCTTTTTTCATGTTCCTTAGTGTCAATCGTTTTTGACTCGGAGTACCATGATGTTCTGGAACATCCTTCGATGTTAACCTGAGATTTTAGTTCCTTTAGCTTTTCACTTTTTTCTTTCTCCCAGTTAAACTTCTCGGCTATGATTGGCAGCAGCTGATTGTAATTTTTGTCGCAATATTCTCGGAGGGCTGCGTTGGACGCGGGCCCACCTCGATCTTGCGTAGCTGGCTCTTTTCCTCTCCCAACCATATTCCGCACAGCTGACGTAGGTTGGCTAGGAGTGGTTCGTTCATGATTGCTCATGGTGAGTATTTTTGTAGAACGCAGTTGTATTCTGGTCCCACGGATGGCGCCAACTTGTTAGTACAAAATACGTAATGGGTTAAGTAGATGGATCCGGGGAGTGGTTGGACCAGGCCCAAGAATGAGATCTTGTACTAAATCAAGTAATGAGACGATTCCTTGCACAAAGAAAGGTAAACCGTTAGTCTTACCGTGTGGACGGACCCCACGATTGGACTCCAGCGTAAGAGTAAGTAGACATATTTGTCATAGAATGTCAGAGTATGTGTGTATGAAATGTGATCAGAAAATCATACCTTGTGGGGTGTCAGAGTACCCCTTTTTATAGGTGAGCCAAATATTAGGTTTACCTAATATCCGCTTATAATCGTGTCTTGCGGATTTGGGCTTGTCTAGCAGTCTTCCGCTTGACTTGCGGAAACGTCCTATGAAAACCTTCCGTCCGTCTTGTTTCTTCCGGACTGTAGCCAGTTGGTCTGGGCTTAGTTTTGGTCTATTGTGCTTTGCGATTGTCTTGTTGGGCTTGGGCTCATGTATAATTTATGTAATCCAGGCCCGGAGGCCTGTTACACGTGTTATACGTCATCAGCTCCTTTTATCAATAGCATGACAATGTCATTATGTGTCCGGCGAGCCAACAGGTCACCAGTGATGCCATTAAAAGCACAACAGGTCATGCGCGATGGACAATTTGCTCACGAAGGCGAGCAAGATAAAAATTAACTTTTTTTCACTACCATCTTATTTACCTATAAATACTATTTAAACTTTAACATTTTTAAACACAACTTCAAATTATACTCTCTAATCCCGTTATCATTTTTACTAACAAAATGTGTCTACAAAATAAATTTTACTTTACGCTTTTTATTTATCTGTGTAGTGTTTACATTTTTTAATCCGTACGTTTACGTTTTCAATTATTTATGCAATGTTTTTAATTTATGAATAATAAAAGTTTTAGTTTTTCATTTAAAAAATGGTTTGTCCGGTGAGAGTTCCGTTGACCGATAAGAGTGAATTGTAAGAGGGATTGGAGGTAAAAACTAGAAGAGAGAAAGCTGGCGTGACACTGATGTGTTGATGAGAGAGTGTTTTTTGTGGTGACTGATAAAGTTAGCCTTATATGAGGCCATGTATTCAACGATTGTGTTTCACTTGTTAGTTGTTACCCGCAGAAAAACGTACCAAGATAGAGATCAAATATCAATAATGCAATCCAAGTACAATTATATGAAGACGATATCATATATTCGTCTTAATCATAAAGCGATATTTATCATTCGTGAAAACGACATATTAGTCTCAAATATCGTGTTTAATAAAGCCTCTTGTAGTACGATGAGAACATATACGTACAATATCTTGAATTTATCACATGTAATTGTCAAGTTTCAAATATAGTGTGTTAGCGTATTAATATTCATGTATTTATGTGTGTGTTTTGCAACACAAAGGTCGAAACCATACCAATAAGTGTGTACGTGATACATTGAAGTAGTGTTTGGTACGTTGTAATCAAATAGAGAATGTAAATGATTATTACGATGTAATGAAAAAAGTTGTTTGTTTACCCCATTACACCAAAACCATTCTTTAGGGACCACTCTTTTTTTTCATTACATCTCGTAATGGAATCAAAATTACATAAAACACCACAATTAACTAAACACATTAAATAAACTTTCTATAATCAATGGGTACATTAGTCTTTTTATTATCGATTCATTACGTCTTACCATACAAACCAAACATGATTAATAACGGTAATGAATCATTACATTACACTATTTATTCCATTACGTCATTTATTTCATTCATTTGACATTTCATTACGTCCTACCAAACGAACCCTGATAGTTTGACACAGTTAATTTTTAGCTTTATATTTTACTTTCTTCATCCTAAATTAATAGTTCATGTTTTTTTATGTCCCAATTCAATTGTTAGACATGTAGTTTGCCTTCGGGTTTTATTATTTTGTTGATTAGGCTTAGCCCATTTACATTATATCTCTAAAATAATCTGATAGATTATATATTGTAATAACCCTTTGTTTAATAAGCAAGTCACAATTATAACTTTAATATGGTATCAAGAGCCATAATCTTCTCCTAATTTATCTCAAATCTCACGTGTCTCTTTTTCTCCCCTACCACATCAGACTATCTTTTTTTTCCGGCTACTATTGCCTGACTTTTTCTTTTTCTCTCGTAAACCTCCGCTTACCCGTAAGTTCCGCTATAATAACAAAATCTTAATTTAAAGAAAAGTATGGAATATGTTAGTGTTACCAATTGTTTTTTCCATCGGTCAAGCTATTGACTGAAAAGGTCGTTTCCTAGGATCAATTCTTCTCTCCCCTCCAACTAATTTTCCCGCCAATAAACCACCATTAAAATTCCATTAAAAGCTTTAATTCTCAACTAAAAATTGTCCTATTTTCTAAACCATTACTATATTCTGGATCAAGACAGGATTGAATCCTCAAAAAACACACAAAACCCTAGATCCATGAGGTCCTCATCCTCTTCATCTTCAAGATCCAAGATCCACTCATCTAATCGATTTGCCTAACCTGTTTGATTTCCATTCATCGAATAACGTTTGATTTGTGTAGATCGATAATAGCTTTCTCTAATCTCTCTTGTTAGATTCGACGTGATTTTTAGAATTAGGGTTTCGATTTCTAATCGATTTCTTGGTTCTAAGTAATTACCATTCATCTGATTTAGTGAGATCTAGGGTTTGTTATTCATTGTTATCTGCTAAATCCCTCTTTATTCGATTCGACGATAATCATTAGGTTTTAGATCTCCTTTCAATGGATGTTTTTAGGGTTTGATCCTTTCTTTTTCGTGATTGTGTGTTTGAACTCCCTTCAATCCAAGATGACTGGTGGACTCTATGAAAATACCAGGCGTCAGTTTTCCTCAAATGAAGATTTTACCAAGAAAATTTCCCATTCAGTTTTTGTAACTAATTTTCCGGATTATGTCAATTCTCGTGATCTATGGAACAAATGTAGCGTATATGGAACGGTTATAGATGTGTTTATTCCGAATAAAAAGTCTAAAGCAGGGAAGAGATTTGCATTTGTCCGTTTCATTAAGGTCTTTAATCTCGATAGATTGGTGAAGAATTTATGCACGATATGGATTGGGAGTTATCATTTGTTTGCAAATCAGGTTAGGTATGATAGGCCTCAAAAACCTCTGAATCCTAATACTAATGTCCCCCAAAAATATGGTTCGAAGAAGGATGCAGACCATAGGAATGGCTCAACGGGTTCTCATCAGAAAAAGGGAGGTGTGACTTCTTATGTTTCAGTTGTTAATGGGGTAACTCCGTTGGTCCAACCTGGAAATTCGTTGTCATCTGCTCCTGCTCTGGTGTTAGATGAGGAGTGTGTTGTGGAAAGGGATTTCTCTAATTGTGCTATGGGGAGAGTCAAGTCCTTTGATTCCATTACCAAGTTACAATCCCTTCTCGTGGACGAGGGATTCGTGAATGTTACATTGTCCTATCTTGGAGGCTTGTGGGTTATGTTTGAATGTGATAAACCTGATACGAAAAGAAATTTGGTTAATCATGTTGGGATCAATTCTTGGTTTCAAGTGATACAGGAAGTTAATCCGGACTTTGTCAGTGATGAACGAGTAGTGTGGTTAGATATTGAGGGAGTCCCACTTTATGCTTGGTCTCGCAAATCGTTTGATAAAATCGGTAACAAATGGGGAGAAGTGCTGAACATTGAAGACTCGTATGAGACTTCCTTTGGACGTAAGCGTCTATGCATTTTAACTAAACATCCGGTGTCCATTTTTGAATCTTTTAAAATTATTGTTAAAGGTAAAGTGTATATGGTTCGCGCAAAAGAGCTATTTACTTGGACTCCTTCTTTTGAATCTATAAAGGAACATGATTATTCCTCGGAAGACGAATCTGTTCAAGGAGTAGGATCTAAAGAAAATAAGTATAACACGTATGAGAAAGAGGAGGGTGAGTTTAATAATAGTGAAGATGAAGAAGTTGCTGAAACCGATTTTATGGAAAAATCTTCTCAGTCAATGGAACACAGTGTACACGTGGATAAGGAAATTTCTGCTGATCCGTTTGGACTTAATGATCTATTAGGTCTAAAGAAGCCTGTAGAGGAGAATTTGGAACCGAGTCCGTCTTTGTCACACCCCCCGGGGTTCTCGCCAGTGGGATCTTTGAATTCAAGTGACAAGGAATTGAATAAGGAGTTTTCACCAACGATAAGTGCTAAGGTAATGAACAATTCTCAAGTGGTCCATGAAGATGTTTCGTTTAACTCTGTTGGGGGAAGTGGGAATAATAAAGGGGGATCTGTTTTGGGAGTGCTCGATGAGATGATTCGTGTGGGTAGGGCTATGGGGTATTCTATGGAGGGGTGTGAAAAAGATATCGAATCCATCATTAATAGCAAAGGAGACGAGGCTGTTTTTAGATGAATTTTATGTCTTTAAATATTCAAGGGCTTGGTAGCAAGTCCAAAAAGGAGTGGGTAAAGGAGTTATCTAATAATAATAAACTTAATTTTATTGCAATTCAAGAAACGAAGATGGAGAAGGTGTCTCACATGGATGTGAATTTTATGTGGGGTAACTCGGAATTATGACTACGTGTTTAGTGAAGCGGCTGGTAATTCTGGTGGAATTCTTTTGTATTTGGGTTCGGAGGAATCTTTTTTTCAAGAAAGATTATGTTTACCGATCTGGATTCTTTTGTAGCCATTTTATGGAGGACGTGGATCCCTAGTAAAATAATGCTTAATTGTTGTGTCTATTTACGCCCGCAGCAGCAACCTTCTTTGGAGGGTTGATATGGGAAATATTTACTAATTTTGTTGGGACGTTGGAATGGAGAGGGTATTTTAAATGGTGCGCACTATAACGTAGTGTCGTTAATTACCAATGTGAAAGCGAGGTACGTGTTTTTAATGTTAATAACGAATAGCTTTTTTTTAATCAATTCAAATCTTCTTCTGTTTAGTGGATTATTAACGGAGGTTACACGTTTACTTGGTCAACCTCTTCGGAGGAAAAAATGAGTTAACAGTTGGATAGGTTCCTTGTTTCGGTGGTATTTACTATTTTCCCCTCCATTTCGGGTTTGTTTGGACCGGCATCTTTCGGCCACGCGTCCGATTTTGTTATGTGAAGTTAAAACCGATTTGTCCTTTCAGGTTCTATCATTCGTTTTGGTTCAAACTAGTTGGTTTGATGATATGGTGGAACAGGACTTGGCGCGCCTTGCTTATTCGGACAATAATATATGATTCGGTTTAAAAGAAGTACAAGAGCTTCAAAAAAGTTATAGGTTGTGGTTTGTAACGATGTGAAAAATTCAGAGTGCAGGTTTTTTTAAGAACCTCTTTGTTTCTGCAGGCTTCGTGAATATGATAAACGTTTGGATCAATGATGGGCCTATGATCGTTGATTTTTTAGGCGACAGGGATCTTAATGTGTAACCTGATGTTTCTAAAGGAGATGGAAAAATATGGATTTCGTCTGAAAGCAAAAAGTCAGATGGGCGGTGTTGAAGGTTTGTCGAGAACTCGAAGTATTTTCATGGGAATCATTAACAGGAAACGGTCTAATCTAGCCCATCAGTGGTGTGTTTGTTGATGGTACGTGGTGCTCAAGATCCTATCTTAGTGTAAGAAAGCTTTTAAAGATCACTAATGAAGCTCGGTTTTATATAAGCCCACAAAGGGGTAGATTAAACTCAGTTTCTCCTTTCCGAATCGGTTATCTACATTATCAGGTTGCCGACTTAGAGCGTCATGTGTCTCATGATGAGATTAGATTGGCTGTGTGGGATTGTGGAGTCAATAAGTCACCGGGCCCGGACGGGTTCACTTTGATTTTTAGAATATTTTTGGAAGGTTATTGGTCCGGGATTTCTGTGATAGCAGTGTTGAGCATTTCTTTAAACAGGGCTCGTTCTCTAAGGGTTGTAACTCTTCTTTTATTGCTCTAATCCCAAAAGTCCTGGATGCAAAATTCGTCAAACGATTATGCCCTATTTGTTTAATAGGGTGTTATTTATAAGGTCGTTCACTAAGATTTTGGCAAGCCGTTTGGATATGGTGTTTTGCAGGGCTTGTGTTAACACTCAATCCGCGGGGTTTTTTTGTTGCTAGAAGACAGATCTTGGATGGTCCTTTCATTCTTAAACGAAGTGCTGATTGGTTGTGTAAAAGGCAAGACTAAAGAAAGCGCGTTGTTTTTTTAAAGTTGATTTTGCTTAAGGCTTAGACTCGGTAGTTGGGGACTTATTGCTTGACGTCCTTGAGGCTTCTTGGATTCGGTTCGACCTTGGTGTACTTGGATTAGAGGTATTTCTGATTTTGCTAAGCTTTCCGATACTAGTTAATGGAAGTCGTTCTGAGAGTTTCATATTCATGGGGTTTAAAAACAAGGGATCGCTTGTCCTTTTCTTTTTATTTCTTGTTATGAAGCTTTACATTTATCGTTTGTAAAGCCAGTTGATGAAGAAGTGTTTAATGGCATTCAGTTACAGGGGTCTTTGGCTTTATCTCATTTATTATATGCGGATGACGCCTTTTTTATGGGTGAGATGTTGATAATAATTTGAGAGGTAGAGGTATTATCTATATTTCTTAAATGTCTTCCATCGCGCGTCGGGATTTTCAGAGTAATATTCATAAGAGCCAAATTTGGTGTGTGGGGGTCTCGCGGTTAGAGTTGAGGATATGGCTTATTCTTTAGTTGCACTATTATGGAAAAACAAGTTACGTTATCTTGGGGTTATGGTGTTGGCGGGGCTGGATGACTCGTCATAAGGCTTGGGATGATGTAATTTTAAAGCTTCAATCGCGTTTGTTAAATTGGAAAGCGAAAACCCTCTCGATTGGTGGTAGGCTTACTTTGTTAAAATCAGTTCTCGGTGCATCTCCCCTTTATAACATGTCCATTTTTAAGGTTCCTAAAGGCGTGCTTAAGGTTATGGAGTTAATTCGTAGTAACTTCTTTAAAGGTGCCAACATGTTGGAGAAAAAAATTTCCTGGATTGCTTGGGGATAATGGTGTTAGCTTATCGAAGAAGAAAGGGGGTCTTAGGGTTCGTGTTAGTTCGCTCTGTAATCGAGGTTTCCTCTTAAAGTAGGGTTTGGCGTTTCATTTCGCAAGATGGATTCTTTGTGGTTTCGTGTTATCCAAGCGGTTCATGGGGATAAGATTGATTTCTCATTCAGTGCCGTAAGGTTTCCTATGGGAGTTCGATTTGAAGGAAGTTCAAGTGCTTAAGTCATTTTGGATTTGTTTTCTTGTTCGTATTGCTCTAAACGTATCGGGGGTCTTTGGTCAATCTTACTAGGTTTTGGTAAGAGACTTGGATGGGGGGATATTTTCCCTTGTGTGAAGTTGTGTCCGCGTTTGTTTGGCCCTTGATTCTGCTCCTAATAGTTGTTGTCGGCGGCTATGATGGCTGGCCCCCCACCTGGATACGTTTTTCGGGAGATCAGTTAGAGGAGGGGTTTTCGAACAGCAAGAATTATCAGTATTTAAGTTCGTTTTTGAATTCAGTGGATCTTTCAACGTCTAATGATAGTTGGGATTTATCCCTTTTAGCAGTGGTGAATTTAGTGTGAAAGATACTCGTCTTGTATTGATGATTTGGTGCTTCCCTCTTCATTCTGAGCCGACTAGGTGGGTTTAAGTTATTTCCTAATAAGATTAATGTTTTTATGTGGCTTTGAGGCGTGGGGGTGTTTGCTACTAGTACCAATCTGGTCCAAAAGGCTTGTTATTTTGGAGTCCACTTCTTGCCGGTTTGTTTTTGGTCTGAGAGGATGTCATCATTTGTTATTTCGATGTTCTCTATTCAGGAGGTTTTGCATTGTGTTTGCCGTTGGTGGGAGATCGATTCTCAGCTTTGAGGCGTTTCGTTCTCAGAATGGACGGTGGTTCTCTTCTATTCTTCTTCGGGTTCAGTTATTAAGGTTTGTTGGAAGGAGTCTCTACGTTGCTTGGTGGGTTTATTGGGGATTTCGGAACTCGTTTACTTTTGATGTTAATAAGCCGTCTAGATCGATCCTTTTTGAGAATATTGTCTCTTCCTCCTTTCTTTGGTGTAATAGTAGGTGTAGTAGAAAGTTCTCTAGGGATGATTGGCTTAAAAACCCGCATTTAATATCTTTGTAATTTCTTTTCTAGCTCCTTGCTAGTTTATAAAATTTTGCCGTTCAAAAAAAAATATTCTGGATCAACTCTTCATTCTGCATCTTTTGATACTAGTCTTATTAAATCCCCAACAGTTTTAAAGTTTTGTCAGTGGCGTCATTTTGGCGCCAAAAAACAAAATTCAAAATTTCTAGTGTAGATTGATCAATTGATTCATACTCTAGTGGTTTAGATTCAATTCCTAGATTTTTTAAAGCCTGAATTTATAGTTTTCTTCTGTTTTTGTTCAATTCAAAATGTCTAGTGTTAGACAAAATGTAAAAAGACAAATTAGGTTCCAAGCAAGCTTGCGGATTTTGATTACGGTTTAGTGAATGGTAAAAACAAAAAAAATAAGAAGAAACAAAGTATGAATGATGAGAATATGTGTAATGATAGCTTAAAAAGTAGTCAGGTGGATATTGAGGGAGGGGGGGGGGAAGTGAATTTAATGGTGGATGTAGAGGATAGTGTTGAGAATAGAAGCCAAACAGGGGTGAATTCAGTTCTGGTAGAAGAAGTTAGTGTTGAGAATGTGTGCCAAACAAGGGTAAATTTTGTACTGGTTGTTGAAGTTAGGGTTAAAAATGTAAGCAATGAGGAAAGCTTTGTTAACTTGAAAACTAATAAGGATAATGAATAGGAGAATATAGTGGGTTCTCAAGGAAGCAATAGTCAAAAGGGAGACAAAGAAGGTAGTAAGGTGTCCTATGCTAAGATTGTGAATAACAATAGTTTGGATAATAAATTGGACCTTATTCCTACTGAAATTAATGAAGATGGTATAGAAGTGGTAATTTTTGATGAAGAAATTGTTAGTGAACGTAGTAAGAAATGGGAGTTGACAGTTTGTGGATATTTTGTGGGCTACAAGACGTCTTATCAAGAACTAAGGTACAATTTGTTTAGAATGTAGGGAAAATTTAGTCTTAAGAGCATAATTCCTAATGGGAATAGTGTTTTTTTGTTCAAGTTTAGAAATAATAAGGGTATTCAATCTATAATTGAAATGGGACCATGAATGGTGAATGGTAAGCCTATGTTTGTGCAAAAATGGGATCCATCTGTGTCTTTGGATAAATATGAACCTTCTAAAATTCCACTTTGGGTAAAACTCAGGAATTTACCTTTGGAAGCATAGACCACTAAGGGCATAAGTGCTGTGGCTAGTAGGTTAGGTACTCCTCTAATAATGGATCAAGTAACTACTAGTATGTGTAAGGGTAGAACTGGTAGATTTGGTTTTGCTAGAGTGTTGATTGACGTGGAAGCTGTAAAAGGAATACCTGATAAAGTTGAGATTGTATATAAGAATAGGGATGGTAAGGTGACTGGTAAGAAAAGTGTAGATGTTAACTATGATTGGGCCTCACCAGTGTGCTCTTTTTGTAAGGTGTTTGGACACTGTGATAAAAATTGTGTAAAAAGACCTAAATCTATAGAGGAATTTATGGAAATTAAAAGAGAAGAATTGAGGAAGAAACAGGAAAATGGAGGATATGAGCATGTTAGATATAAGGAGAAAAGTGGGAAGAGAGAGAATCCTAAAGGTGAGAAGAAGATTGATAATGAAGAACTTAAAGGCAAGAAGGTGTACGAACTAGTGGAAAAAGTAAGCAATAATAAGGGAGATACAAGTGGTAATGATGTTGTAAAAGAACAGTTGGTGGACAAAGGAAGCCCCAAGACTGGTTGGAAAATCCAAAATGATATTATCAATCGTATAAGAAAGAGTGCTAATAAATTTGTTGTTTTAAAAGAAGAAAATAAGAATGGAAATATGCCTATGAGGGAGAATGAAATTGAAGAAGAAGTGATAGATGTATATGATGAGACCTCAGGATCTGCAAGGAAAATGGCTCAAAAGGATATAGGGTCTAGCTATGTGGAAATTTTGAATAGAACAGGTAGAAAGGGAGCTAGACTTTTTAACTGATTTTATGGATCTGAGATTGCAGCTTGGAATATTAGAGGGTTGGGCAAGGGTAGTAAATTAAATGCTGTGAGGAATTTGATTGCTGATGAGAATTTAAGTATCTATGCAGTTTTGGAAACAAGAATGAAAGGTAACAAGATTAATGAGATAGGAAATAGAGTGTTTGGCAGATGGAATTGGTATGATAATGCTTTTGAATGTAGCAGGGGATGCAGAGTGTTAATTGGTTGGGATAATGAGAAGATTCAAGGTGGGATAGTGCATGCTTTTGATCAAGCTGTTCTATGCTTATTTGAAATTCAAAGTTCTAAACAAAGGTTATTCTGCACTTTTATTCATGTTGAGATTAGTGGGAAGCTAAGGAAAAAGTTATGGATAGACTTGTGTAATTACAAGTCTATGATTAATGATAATCCATGGGTTATAATGGGGTGATTTGAATGTCAGCCTTAACCCTGAAGATCATTCTAAAGGTATTTCATATGTGACCCAAGATATGGAAGAATTTAGAGATTGTATCAATTGTATTAAGATGGAGGATATTTGCAGTAGTGGTCTTCATTATACCCAGATTAAAAGCCTTTTGAATCATAATAATAGGATTATGAAGAAAATTGATAGAGTAATGGGTAATGAGGAATTCTTTGAGAAACATACAAGAGATCATGTGGTGTTTTTGCCATATGGTATTTTTGATCATAGCCCTGCAATTTTAACTTGCCCTCAGACATTGAAAGCTAAGAAGAAATCCTTTAGATTTGCAAACTATGTTGCTGACAAGGAAGAGTTCCAGTGGGTGGTTAAAGATAAGTGGAATACTGAGGTGGAAGGATTTGCTATGTTAAAGCTGGTAAAAATGTTGAAAGCAATGAAGCCTACTATGAACAAGTTAAATTGGAAAAATGGGAATTTATTTGATAAGGTTAAAAAGATCAAAAGTATTTTTGATGAGATTCAAACCAGGAAAGCTGATCTAACTAATGTCACTTTAAGAGAATAGGGAGTATGCTTGTTTAAAGAATATACCTTGGGTCTTGAAGATGAGTAAAAGCTTCTTTTGCAGAAAACTAAAGTTGAATGGTTAAAAGAAGGTGACAGGAACTCAACTTATTTTTATAAAGTTTTAAAAAGTAGATCTAATAGATGCAGAGTTGAGGAGATTTGTGGGGAGGATAATGTGAGGTACAGTGGTGATCAAGTTCCAGTTCAATTTGTTAAGCATTTTCAGAAGTTTTTGGGAGTGCAAAATAATATGGAGTGTTTGGATCTTGATGGTTCTATGTTCTCTAACAAGATTGAGTCTTAGGAAGACTGGAACATGATTATTGAGGTCTCAAATATGGAGATTAAGGAGGCAATTTTTGATATAAATGACAATAAAGCTCCAGGACCAGATGGATTCACAACTAAATTTTTCAAAAAGGCTTGGGATACTGTTGGGAATGATGTTTGCAAGGCTGTGAAGGAGTTCTTTTCCAAAGGTAAACTTCTTGGGGAGTTAAATGCTACTCTTATTACTCTAGTGCCTAAGGTTAGTACCCTTCACAAGGTATCTGACTTCAGACCCATTGCTTGTTGCAATGTTGTAAACAAATGTATCAGTAAGATAATCACTAATAGAATCAAAAATGCACTGGATAGTATTGTCAATAAGAATCAAAGTGCATTTATCCCTGAGAGACAAATCACTGATAATTTTCTCCTTACCCAAGAGCTTCTCAAAGGATATAATTGTGTTAGAGGTCCTAAAAGATGTTCTATGAAAATAGATATCCAAAAGGCATATGATACAGTGAATTGGAAGTTTTTGGAAAAAGCTCTCAGGTTGTTTGGCTTTCATACAAAGATGATTCAGTGGATTATGTTATGTGTAACAACTCCATCATATTCTATTTGCTTAAATGGGGAAAGACATGGTTTCTTTAAAGGAGGTAGGGGACTCAGGCAAGGGGACCCTTTGTCTCCTTATCTTTTCACATTAGTTATGGAGGTATTCAATCTGATTATTCAACAAGAGATCAAAGGAAATGGAAACTTTAAATACCATCATGGATGTAAAGAATTGGAGATTACTTACTTTTGTTTTGCTGATGACTTATTAGTTCTATGCCATGGAGATGTGAACTCAGTCAATGTTATCAAAAAAGCCTTAGATAAATTCAGTTCTGTTTTAGGGTTGTATCCTAATTTGGGAAAGAGTACCATCTTTTGTGGAAGTATGGATAGAGCTACTATTGATGCTATTCTGCATATTCTACATTTCAAGAAAGGAAAGCTTCCTGTTAGATATTTGGGGGTTCTTCTGGTCTCAAAGAAAATTGGTGTGAAGGACTGCAAATGTCTTATTGATAAAGTAAAATCTAGAGTCCAGGATTGGAAAAATAATAGCTTATCATATGCAAGAAGAACTCAGTTGATTGCTTCAGTATTATCATCTATTCAAGTTTATTGGGCCTCTGTGTTTAAGCTGCCAAAGTTGGTGATTGATGATATTGAAAAGATCTTCAAAAGTTTCTTATGGAATAAGGGGGAATTACAAAAAGGAAAGGCTAAGGTTGCTTGGAAATATGTTTGTCAACCTAAGCAAAATAGGGGATTAGGCTTAAAGCTATTGGAAAGTTGGAACAATGCTTTACTGGTAAAGCATCTTTGGAATCTTGCTAATAAAAAGGACTCTTTATGGGTCAAGTGGGTAAGCACAGTCAAACTTAAAGAAAGGAGTGTTTGGGAGATGGAAAAATAGATTAATGATAGCTGGTTATGGAAGAGTTTACTTGATCTTAGAAATGTGATAAGGTCAAGTATGATATACAAGATTGTAAGTGGCAATAAAGTTTCAGTATGGCATGATAAATGGAGTGACAAACCTACTTTCGACTCAATTGTGAGTAGAAGGGAAATATACTCAGCTGGATTTTCTAACAATGAAACTGTCTCTGGGTGTATTAGTGAAAGAAAGTAGAGTTGTCCTAGTGAGTGGATTGTGAAATATCCAATTCTACAGTCATTTCCTATTCTCGTGATCAAAAATGATGTTGAGGATAAGTTGGTATGGAGAACTAATAAAGGGATTCTAAAGCCTTTCTCTACTAGTTAAGCTTGGAAGGATATTAGAACTTTAAATGGTCATGTTAAATGGTGGAAAGTGATTTGGTTTACTCAAAATATTCCTAGTCATGCTTTTGTTTTATGGATGGAAATGAAGAATAAGCTGGTGACTCAGGATAAGTTAGCTATTTGGTATCCTGGATAAGTTTGGATATGCTCTATGTGTAAGCAAACTGAAGACTCTCATAATCATTTGTTTTTTGATTGTGAGCTTTCTAATAAGGTGTGGAGTAAAGTTCAAACAATGATTCAGCAAAGAGACATAAAGGACTTAGAAAGTTGCGAAATTCATTTTTCTTCCTTGCCATGTACTAATAGCATATGGAGCATAGTGAGAAGGCTTGCCTTGGCAAGCACTGTCTACTTTTTATGGCAAGAAAGAAATTTAAGAGTCTTCTAACAGAAGTGCAGAAGTCCTGATGTTCTATTCCAAACCATCATTGATTATGTTAAACGCAGGCTTATGTCCCTATCAGTTAAGAACTCTAAAGTAGTTAAAATTGTGGAAGAGATATGGAAGATAAAATTATGCATAAGGCAATGAGCTATTTTTAAATATGGTTTGTGGAGTAGAGCATCTGCTATAATGGATGATGGGGAATAAAGTTGCTTTATGGAAATCAAGTATCTTTTGGTGCTCATCAATGCTGATAGAATAAAGTTTCAGTATGTTTTGTTGAAGTTTTATGAGAGTGTTTGGATGAACTCCTGCTGGTATGATTGGTCTACTTGACTCATGCATTTAAGCTCTATTATAATGCAATCCTTCAATTGAAGTTCCTTGTATCTTGGAGTCCAATGGGTGTAACTGTACCCAAGTGTGCCTCATGTCTCTTCCAGATTGGCCTAGGGGGGAATTTGGAATGATATGCTTGGCACATTGGGAGGTCTAATTCTGGTGGATGTACCATAAGGTAGGGATTCTCTTGGTTCACAAGTTTTGGGTGGATAGTGTGTATCATTAACACACTATCACAGGAGGTTAGGATGGTTCAAATTGTGAGAGTATTTTTCCTATTCAGTGATGCCATTCCCTCTGTTCTTGTTTGTTCTTCCAGTGAGGGGTAACTATTGAAGGAGCATAGAAGTTTATTGATGCGTATTTTATTTTAAAATATTAATTTATCAAGTTTTAAATTTATAAAACACGATCTACTTGACAACGCACTAACAGGAAGAGAACCCGATCGTGGGTAGTATAGAATGGTAAATCAGATGTCGTCCCAAGAGCTAAGTTGTAATTAGTTTTAATTTGAAATTTCACATTTAGAAATGGTTTTTGAATTGATTTAGAAATGAATTTAAAATAACAATAAAATTAAATACTAAAAATTAAAAGGGTTTGGAGATATCAAGAAAGAAAACGTGCTAACATAGTTACTTCGTTACTACTGTTATGAAAATGTTTTCCTGCGTAATGTTAAACTATGGTTTCATTAGTGGTTTCTAAGGTCGATAGACTTGAATAGGTATACTTCCTGCGATC
>BQNB010138887.1:0-14597 GCA_026074375.1 Tanacetum coccineum
ATGGTTAGCTCATCTTCTAAAAAGCTCAAAATCCAATAAGCAAATATAATTAACTGATTTTTATAGTTTAAGTAGATTAAATGCTTATTATGAGCTTAGAGACTCAAAGAGCTTAAGATGAGCTTGTGAGGAGCTTACGTAACATTAAAAGATTATTAAACAAAGTTTTAAGTGAATGTGAGAAAAGCAAATACAAATTCTATTAATGAAAAAGTTAAGTACAATTCTGAAAAGGAAATTACATTTAAGCAAACATTAAGCTAAGACATTTTAAATGAAAATTACAAAAGCTAATTTTAATAAGCTAATTTATAAACTACTCCTCCCTCCCCCTTGTGAGAGAGGCTTTGCTTCTATTTATATTAGTTGAGAGAAGCTTCTAGGACTCAAATTCAGTTAGACGCTCCCCTTAATCCACACCCTTGATGTATGCCAATCATTGGATCTTCATTCTTGGCCCTTGGATCATTTTGATGAGCACACGGATTGCCAACGTGGCAATCCGTATGTCAGAGCCATTGTGTTTCTTTTGCAAAGGAATTAGTGTAAAAATCCCATCCTTGTGTGCTTTCTTTGCTTCTACGTAGCATTCCCCTTAAGGTGTCTTGAACAATGAGAGCGTTTGATGACGTATAGCTTTGCCATATCATTGCTTGTCACTTGAATTAACTAGCCACGTAGCCAATTTGCATTTACCCTTTGTTTTGACGCAGGTAAATATTGAAGAAGATAATGAACAGTAACAATTGTTTTTCCCGCGTAAAAACTTGTATAAAAGGGTTGTGTTTGACTTTTCTTTTACCCGGGGTTATAACTCGTTTGACTTTGGGCTTATAAAGGGCTTTGGGCCAGGAAATGTGTTTTGGGCTTGGGCAAGGGTAACAGGGATTGGTTTTTTTTGGTTTTATAAGTAGCATAACGACCGTTAGTCTTATGTTGATAAAGGACTAACGGTGTTAGGGTTTAGGGGTTTATTTTGTGATTTGATTTAACTTTAAGGGTTTTTATGTTGTTTTGGGAGTTTTGACATTTAGTGGTTGACTAGTGTTGACCATGTTGACCAAGGGTTGACTTTGGTTGACTTTTGATAGCATTCTCTCGGCTCTTGTATTCTCTTTCCTTTCCCGTGTCCGTGTTTGTTCGGTTTTGACCATTTTTTTGTGAATTTTTGCAATATCCGTACCTACACAATCAAAAAGAAAAAAACAAGCAATATACAAACATTTTAAGCACAATTTTGTCTTTTATAGGACATTTTTGATATAAAAAGGATATGTGTTTTCACACATATCAAAATTCCCCAAACTAAGCGATTGTGTGTCCTCACGCAATATTATATGATTTATAACCAAAAACCTTAAAACTTCCCCAAACTAAATCTTTGAAAAGTAGCAAAGATTTTTGTAGAGAGAGTTTAGAAATCACAAGTTATAAAACACCCTATTTTCCTATTTTTAATTTTTTTTAATACTTAAAATATCTCGACTTTCGTTATTTCCATAACTGTTAAGGATCATAGAACAAGATGCATTTCGATCCGAGAATGCCCCAAAAAGGATAAATTCTTCGTTCCCAACTTTTCACTTGCTCCAAACCAAGCTTAAAACGAAATCATAGCTAAATATCAGTAAAGATGCTAACACTACTCATATTTGCAACTTGTGAACTTTTCACTCCCGACAATTATTATATCTTAGGTGAATGTGCTATTTTGAATTTCAACCATGGATCAACGTTTTGCAAAATACTATGCTTCACGTTCCACCCGAGAATAATGAGTTTAGTTTGAAGGCCGAGACCATCCATGTAGCGACTTTCGTCTCGGCACATCTAACCTTAGTGGCTAAGTGCCCAGGCTTTTTGACACACCACAAGACTAGTAATCGGACCTGTCACGGACCTTAGGTTTCAAAAACTCTCAAGTTTCCCGAATATACATAGCTTATAAAATAGAATAGTCAAAGTTCAAAAGCATATTTGAATTTAACAAAAAGAAATCTATTTATTAATTTAAACTTAATATTAAATATTTATGCAATTGTAACCCTCGACCTTTTAGAAGGCTGCAACATCGGTTGTGAGCCGGCAAGATGCAGCAAACTTTTATTAGCCTCGGATTTTTTATTTTTACTGTGGGCTTTCTTTAGAAGACTACCACATCGGTTGTGAGCCGGCAAGAGGTAGTAAACTTTTATCAACCCACAGCTTTTATTATTTTTTATCATTTTATCATCATTTTTTTATTTAGAGAAGACTTCTTTTTGAAAAATTCAAGTATAAATTTGAACTAAGACTAAAATTTTTGCTATATATTACATAAAAATTGTTGATTTAAGTTTAACCTCCAAAAATAGCACGTACATTAATCCGGTTAAGAGCTTATGGGAGAAAAAGCAACAAGTTACATACATGAGCTCTTAAGATTTCCAAATAATCCTTGTTTAGCATCCCACTCATACTTAACTCTATCATTTTTCGTTCTTCGCAAAAATCGCGAATGCTTAGTCTAAAAGTTAAGGAACAAGCTAGATCTCAACACGCTCGATCGGGTCAAAATTTACTCTTATTCTACCCAGCAAGAAAGTTAAAATTATGGCAAAAACTCTTATTTTATTTTTGAAAATTTTAAAATTTGTCATATTGTTGAAAATTTTTGGTGGGAAAACGGGGTACGTGAGAACAACAGCAAAGGTAGGTAAGATCATATCGAAGATATACTACCCCATACTAAAATCAAACATTGTCCTCAATGTTTCCTAGCCTAAGACTTAAAAACCCCATACTAGAACTTAAAAAAGGTCGAATGCATAACTCAAACATGAAGAAAGTATCACAAAAATCTTAAGCCGTTTATTAAGTGTGCTATAAGATAAATGTTAGACGATAATAATCCTTAGGATATCGGATTTCCCCAAACTAATGGCAAGCAAAGGCTAGGAAGCTCGAGTGGACCGGGACAAAACACCGAACACGAGAGACTTTAGAAAATTTGGGTTAATCCTGCAAACAATCACAAGTACAAACACAACAGGAATCGGAAGAGTACAAGCCTCCTCATAACATATTTAGAAGCTAGAAAGAAAATAGAAAATGGATAAGCATGGGGTGCCTCCCACGAAGCGCTTTGTTTTTGGTAACCGAGTCACATAGCTTGACTCGATCCCTGAATTCATTCGTCCTTAGGGAAAGTCTGGAGATCTGGGACAACCATTGGTGGTGTGTCCCCTCCGAAGTAGTGCTTAATTCGGTGGCAATCACTTTGAAGTTTGATCCATCGGTATGAGATAATTTTGCAGTGCCATATGGAAAAACTTCAGTAATAATAAAAGGGCCGGACCATCGGGTTTTAAGCTTTCCCGAGAATATCTTTAGACGAGAGTTGAAAAGCAAGACTTGATCACCAACATTGAAAATGCGGTTTTTGATCTTTGAGTCGTGAAACTTCTTCGTCCTCTCCTTATAAATCAAAGAATTCTCGTATGCTTGATCACGAAGCTTATTAAGTTCATTAAGTTGCAGCTTACGGTGATCGCCCGCGGTTTTAAGATCGAAATTAGCATGTTTTAAAGCCCAATACGCTCTAAACTGCCTCTAATTCATAGTAGATGACCGAACACGACTTTCCATACACAGAGCCTTATAAGGTGTGCAAACCAATGGTGTCTTATAACGGTACGGAGCCCATAGTGCAGCATCAAGCCATCAACCACGAGGCATGGTTTTCTCCAACCGTCCTTTCTAAAATACGTTTTAATCCATGATTCGACACCGTCGACTTGAGCCACTCGTGGAGGTGGTAAGCGTAGCAACCGATGAGTGGAACACTCATACTGTAGACATCTACTTTACAAATTTTCATTACAGAAATGGGTCCCATGATCGCTTATAATAGCTCTCGGTGTACCGAATCGGGCAAAAAGAGATTTCAAAAACTTAACTACAACTCTAGCATCGTTAGTGGGGAGCGCCTTGGCTTCAACCCATTTGGATAGGTAATCAACGGCTATGAGTATGTACTTATTTCCTCTAGATGACGGAAATGGTCCCATGAAGTCTATGCCCCAGACATCAAAGATTTCACACACTTGGATGGAATTTTAATTGCATCACATCACGTTGTTAAAAATTTTCCCTGACGTTGGCATGAGTCACATTTTCTATAGTCTAACCCATGGGCAACTTGTAGACTTGTGGGCCAATAAAAATCCTGAATCAAAAACTTGTTGGCGTGCAAGTGGCACCGTAATTTCACCCTGGGGGACCACCATGGCGAAGCTGTGAGGATGTCGACAGCTTCTTGGCCCGAAACACATCGCCGGATCACTTGATCCGCACAGGTTTTGAATAGAAAAGGGTCGTCCCAAAAATAGTGTTTGACATCTTTGAAAAATTTGTTTTTCTGCTGAGTTGACATTCCTTTGACAATGAAATTCCCCGCGTGGTAATTTGCATAATCGGCAAACCACGGGGTACTTGGGTCACCACGAGAAGTCACCATATTAAGTGTCTCGAGAGGAAAAGTTTTGTTTATTTCCTTTGGATCGAGAACAAGGTTCATACAGTTTTCCTAATCAGGAAAGATGATCGCCAGCGAAAGTTCTCAGCTCCCGTTCGAATCAATTACTTTAAAATCAAATTCTTGAAGAAGGAGAACCCATCGTAGCAATCTTGCCTTGGCATCTTTTTTAGCAAATAGGTACTTAAGGCGAAATGTCCGTTTACACTATGGCTCTTATTCATATGAGTATGACCGAATTTTTTCGAAAGCGTACACCACAGCTAAAAATAAAACAGTTTCCTGTTTTCAATTGTGGTGTAGTTTCGAATTCCCGCCTCGTCCATTGTTTTGCTTGCATATGGTATAGCCTAAGTGTTTCTCCAATTCGGTTGCCACGTCAGAACCGCACCTATGAATAGGTCCTTGCAAATCGCACCATTAAGCTCAAAGGGCTGGTCCCAGTTGGGGGCAATCAGAATTGGAGCTTTGGTTAATTTTCTTCTTAAGTGTATAAAGCTTTGAATGTTATTTCCTCTGAAAAGAAAATGAAAGGAGTGTTTTTCTCAAGGATATATGTCATGGGTCAAATTTTTTTTTGAAAAGTCCTTGAGGAATCTAACGGTAAAAACCTGCATGTCCTGAGAAAACTCCTAATACCCGTGACGTAGTTGGGTGAGGTGTAATTTAGCAATGACATCTATTTGGCTTTGTCGACTATCTATTTCCTTTCTTTGAAATTTATGCCCAATAACATGCATTACTGTTCACCATAAAATGCTTTTTCCCCAATTTAAAGCCAAATTAGTGTCTTCACAACACCGTTTAAGCATCCTTTCTAAAATTAGAAAGGCACATGAGAAAGAATTCTGAAAATTAAAAGTCATTCCATGAAAAACTTCACTTCTTTTCAATCATATCATGGGAAGATAGACATCCTACAGAACACTCTGGAACGTGCCTGGTGCTGCATAAATCGAAAAGGCATGCGGCGGTAAGCAAACGTTCTGTATGGGCAGGTGAATGTGGTCTTTTCCTGATCTTTCAGATCGATTGGTATTTGAAAAGTAACCCTGAGAAACATCTAGGAAACAATAGTATTCATTTCCCTGCGAGTCTCTCAAGCATTTGATCCATAAACGGCAAAGGAAGTAGGTCTTTCCGGAGCTACGTTCAACTTACGATAATCAATACAAACTCAACCATCCCTTACAAGTCTCGTTGGGTACTAATCTCATTTTCATCATTGGTCACTACGGTCATCCCTCCTTTCTTTGGCACACAGTGCACTGGGCTCACCCAAGGACTATCTGAGATTAGGTAGATCAATCCAGCGTTAAGAAATTTTTCAACCCCTTTCTTAATGACATCGTTGATCTTTGGATTAACCCTTCTCTGATGTTGGATCGCTGGTTCATAGTCCTCTTCCATTAGAATTTTATGAGAACAAAATTATGGGTTAATACCCTTTATGTCGGAGAGTTTCTAAGCGATTGCTCGCTTTCGGGACTTTAAAACCTTTATGAGAGCGGTCTTTTCATCAACACTCAAATCTTTGGTTATTATGACTGGCAACCATGTTTGTTTGTCTTCAAAAATGCTATTCGAGATGAGGTAGTATGTCCTTAAGTTCCGACCTCAGAGTTCATCATTGAAGATTGGCAGTTTTTAGCTTCACAACAGTTTAAGTTCCTTTCCTAACTTTTCCGGCAAATAAATTTCCTGGTTCGGTAAGGGTGGTGAAGGATCACTATTAAGGATGCTTCAGAATAAGAATGTCCCCCACTCTGGTCATAATAATATTCATAACTTACCGAATGAAGTTAGAATCGTCGGCTAGAGCCAAGAAAAAGCATCATCTTCCATCCTAGAGAGTAGAAAAATCACTATCCCCGAAAGGAGTGAGAGTCGGAGAAGAATTTGAAACTATCGGGTCATATTCGGGAGTGGGATTGCCACTGCGATCATAGTCCTGAAAATCCTAGAACTTCCTGAGAATACTCCTCACAAGCTAATTCACTACGTCGATTCAGGTTCGTCGTCAATAAATCATTATATTACCGAGTATCTCGAAAGTTTGAATCAAGATTGTACTAATGGCCACATTGTCTACTCGAAAGGGTTAATTCACCTTCATAACACGTCTATCAAAGTACGAAACTGGTCTTAAGAAAACACCCCCAGAATTAGAGAACTCGAGGGTCCGGTTCAAAAAATCTATCGACCACGAAAGTCGGCTGGAAACTTGGAATAAACCAACTTTAAAACGTTGACATCTTTAGCAATACCGGATTGGTCGGTGAGATCGAAAACGGAGTCCCCCTAGTTCTAGTGTACATGCAACGTCGAGATCAGGTTTGGGAGGTTAAGCTTGTTCACACTGAAAATGGCATGAGATTAAACTAGCAGCCTTAGATCGGCCAAGGCCTAGCACACTTCTATTCTTGGGGAAATTTACATGAATAGGGAATCTGCCGGGTCACCAAAGTTTTTTGGGTAACATTGTTAATATTGACCGCCGATCAATGTTCGTTATCAAGAGGTTTCTAGCTACGTCACAAGTCTTTTCTTATTTTCGATTAAAGGCTTTAAGAGTGAAGCAAATTTGGGCATTAGAGTCAAAGCATACCCGTGAAACTGATATGAAAACGCATATCTTTAAGATTTTGTAGAATTTCTCATTTTTGTGCGTTAAGCATTTTCACGGTGCTTCTCATCATTTTGCCTAAAGGATAAGGAATTGACGTTTTGGGGTTAGGCAACATCGCACAAGACAAACATCAACTGGCTTCAGAAACTGGATTTATGGTTTTCACTGGGAAAACCGAAGGTTGACGTTCGTTGTAATTCCGTTTTATTTAGTAGGAAAAATTTGATCATATAGTCACCTCGGTCTACTTTCCACACTACTTTAGGAGAAGAAGTAGTAATCGTAGTCCTTGATAATCTACCCCCCATTCGGGTAGTAATACCCTTCATGGTCTTCCTTCGGGTTATAACGTGTTACTTGGAAGAGAACTGAACTCGAAGACAAGAGGTATTGCATTACGAAATAGAAAGCATTTTCATCCGTTAAATTTGGTCATCTGTTTGTAAACCTTTGGCCTTGATTTTGCATAATCCTTAATATTGCATCATTAGCCTGACTTAAATTTTCAAATCGGCTTTGAAACTCCTTGCATTTGCGGGGCGGAAGCTAGAAGGTTAGCTTGGTTGTAAAACCGGTGGTTGACTAGTCGAAGGTTGATACACTTGTCCTTGGTAGAAGTTATTTCCATGGTTTTGATTGAAATTGGTTCCTCGATTTTGGTTGAAATTATTTCCTTGATTCTGATTGAAACCGATTGATTGTTTTGGAATCGTAGGAAAACAGGAGGTCGGATTGTGATTGCAACCATCGGAGGTCCAGAATTGGGATTCCTTGATAGAAAATAGCTGGCAGCAGCTTGTAAACGTAACTCTTGAAGTGTTGTCTCGATAAACATTGCCATCGGTGGCTGGACAATTTCTATAAGAATGAGCACCTCCACAAGTTACACAACTCTGCTCGACCGCTTTTATAGGCATGGGAGCTTGGGCTTTTTGCTTGTCGATAATCATATCCCGCTTTATTATATCTTAAGTTTCAGAACCTGCGTTGAAAGAGCAAAAACAACATCGGGTGAATTATTCGGGGGTAGATGAATTTTGAACTACACTTGGCAACGACTGCCTTGTTTCGTGAATTACGAACCTTGGATTTACTCTCGATAATTTTCAAGCATTCACGAGGCATCTTATCCAAAAAAATTCCACCCGCAACAGAATTCAATGAATCTTGATCATTAGCATTCAAAGCATTGTAAAACGTATCTAGTTGATGTAATTATGAAAATCCGTGATGTGGGCATGCTCGAAGAAGATCATTAAATCGATCCCAGGCCTCGTAAAATGATTCGTCAAATCTTTGTTGAAATCTTATGTAAGAGCTTATGAAAAACTTATGTAACAGTAGCAACAACATTTGAGAGTAAAGAGCTTATGACAGATTATTAAAATAGAACTTATGATTTTATTAACTAGAAAACTGATTACAATATGTTGAAACTGAGATTACAATAAGCTTTTAAAAACTGAATTAAAACTACATAAGCTAATTTATGAAAATTACAATTTAACTAGAAATTTTGAAAGCTAAAAACTAAAAAAAGAGAAGATGCTCTTGTGTGTGAATTGAGGGCTACCTTTTTATAAGTCGCTCAGATGAAGCTGTCCAGGCCATTGATTGTTACTACTCATGTGCGTGTCACCCTTGATTCTTCCTAATCATTGGATCCATCATTAGCACCGTTGGATTAATTAAGTGATCACACGGATTGCCAGCGACCCTCTTGTGCTTCTTTTGTACGTACTTTAGTACAAAAATCTAGCCCTTGGTGTGTTTTCTTCATCCGCGTGGCATTCTCCTTGTGGGTTTTAACCAATGAGAGCGCTTGGATACATCAAGAATTTACCAGCATTATCCAAGTTCTTCACCATGCTTTCAAAAATATTCTTGGAAAAGTTGAACTTTTGGTTTGTGGCTAAACAAATAATTGCAGAAGCTATAGTGCAAACTAAATTCCCATTCCATCAGTACTTAGCTCTTATCATTGCAAATAAGGATAATAAGAAAGTTTCCATGAGGGTGAAAGAATGCCTTAATATAAAAGTTAACTTCCTGAGTGAAAGTTTTTCATACCCTATTCTTGTAAGTTCTTCAAAAATGGTAGCATTAGGCAAGCAATCCGTACCTTCCTCATCATCCAATTGAAGGTCTCTTCTAACAGATGCTTCAGTAACAACTATCTTCTTCCTATCTACTAGGGCTTGTAACTGTTGTTCCTCATTGACCGTTTTCACCTTGACAGTAGCCCAAAATTGTTTAATACACGAAGTATATATAGTGGGATTAACGGTTAAAGCATACTTTATGTTGTGTGCATTCAGAAAATCAACAATTTGTTCAAACCCCTCACTCTCAGCGGGTTTAGCCAAAAACACGACTAAATTGTGAGTATCAGCAAACTGTAGGGTCATCATTGTGTTGGGTTTTGATGATGAATGATGAAATTGAGTTTAGGGTTGCGATGAGAGAGTATAATTGAATAAATCGATTTAAAGGACTGAATAAACCCTTAAATCAAAGTATTTATGAAACTACCCTCCGAACAGTATAACTTCACACATCAGTTGTAATTTATTGCCTAGCAGCAATTAACTTTCAAACAGCAGAGTAGTAAGTTTTAGCTAGCAGCATTAACTTTCCTAGCAACAGTAAAGTTTTTATGCCTAGCAGCATTAACTTTCCCTAGCAGCAGTAAGTTTATGCTTAGCAGCATTAAGTTTCTCTAGCAGTAGTAAGTTTATGCCTAGCAGCATTAACTTTCCCTAGCAGCAGTAAGTTTATGCCTAGCAGCATTAACTTTCCCTAGCAGTAGTAAGTTTATGCCTAGCAGCATTAACTTTGAATCACCAGCATTAACTCCAATTCCATTCTAATAAGCTTTTCCATCATCAAATTAACATTTTAGCTCACAAAATCTCTCTGTCTGTTTTTGATTATCTCAATTCTTTTTACTCACAATTCTCTTTTTCTGTTTTTAAACAACTCTCTTTCTGTTTTTCTAACTCACCACTTCTCTCAATTCTTTTTCTCACCAAATCACTCTATTTGTTTTTATCACACATCTCTCTTTCTGTTTTTAACTCACAAATTCTCTCAATTCTTTTTCTCACTAAATCACTCTATCTGTTTTTATCACACATCTCTCTTTCTGTTTTTATTCTCACCAACTCTCTCAATTCTGTTTACCTCACCATTTTCATAATCAAGACTTTAAAGATTGAGCATTCCAATACTAGCAATCAAATATTGAAATCTACTTACATCAAATGCTTTTGTAAGCAAATCTGCAACATTCTTGTCAGTATGAATCTTGATCATTTGAATTAGCTTCTTTTCATTGGAATCTCTGATAAAGTGATGTCTAATCTCAATGTGCTTTGTTTTTGAATGAAAAACAGGGTTCTTAACTATGCATATAGTACTCTCATTATCAATATAGATCTTTGTATGCATAAAGTTATACCCATAATCAAGCAATTGATTTTGAATCCAAAGCACTTGACCACAGCAACTTGAAGCAGCTACATATTCAGCCTCTGTTGTGGAGTTAGCAACTACAGTCTGCTTCTTGCACTGCCATGAAATCAATCTACACCCAAGAAATTGACAACCTCCTGTTGTAGACTTCCTATCCAAGCTTGCTCCAGCATAATCACTATCAGTGTATGCTACCAAATCAAAAGGTGAATCTTTTGGATACCAAAGGCCCAATTTAGGTTGACCTTTTAAGTATCTAAAAATTCTTTTCACAACATGAAGATGTGACACTTTTGGGTTGACTTGGTATCTTGCACAAGCACACACTGCAAACATAATATCAGGTCTTGAAGAAGTAAGATACATCAATGAACCAATTAATGATCTATATAAATGAACATCTACTTCTTCACCATCTTCATCCTTGAGCAAAGGCTTTTGAGTTTCCATGCTGTCTTGACATCAGTAAAACAAAATTTCTTCAAAATCTCAGTCACATACTTGTCTTGACTGATAAAAATCACATCATTCTTTTGCTTTACTTGCAGTCCTAAGAAGAATGTGAGTTCACCTATAGAACTCATCTGAAACCTCTTATGCATCATCTTCTCAAACTCAATGCATAAATGACTTTCTTTGTAAGCCAAAAATGAAATAATCTACATAACTTGAACTAATAAATATCACCTTGTCCTTCTGATAAACAAAGTCTTATCTATTTTTCCTCTCTGAAACCTATTGTCCAATAAATAAGTTGACAAGGTTTCATACCAAGCTCTTAGAGCTTGATGCAGTCCATAAAGTGCCTTTTCTACTTTGTATACTCTGTCAAGAAAGTCTGGATCTTCAAATCCTGGTGGTTGACAAACATAGACTTCCTCTTTAATCTTACCATAAAGAAAAACACTTTTAACATCCATCTGGTACACCACAAAGTCTTTAAATGAGGCATAGGCTAAGAATAGCCTAATTGCTTTAATTCTGGCAAAAAGGGAAAAGACTTCATCATAGTCAATCCCTTCTTTTTATGTGTACCCTTGAGCAACTAATCTTTCTTTGTTCTTTATCACAATACCTCTTTCATCCTTCTTGTTCTTGTAAACCCATTTAGTGCCTATGGCCCTTTTGCCATTTGGTAAATCCACCAAGGTCCAAACCTTTTTGTAATTTGAATTGTAAAAGCTCATACTATATAACTTCTATCCATCTTGGATCCTTCAATGCATGAATTACCTTTTTGGGTTCTTCTTATGATAGAAAGCAAGCAAACAAGCAATTTTGAAAATCTTTATGGTTTGTTCTTTGCTGAATTGAACTAAACAAACCATGTTCTTCCAAATTCTTTGTCATTCTTCTTGTTTGAGGTGCTGAATTCAAGTCTCTAATAATTTGTTCAACTTGATGATCTTTGTGTATTCTTGTAGTTGTGAATAAGACGCCAAGCAAATTGTATTCAAATTGTTCTAGTTAACCTCATATACACCTACACTCACATCATCTGAAATAAATAAACAATAATCTTCCAATTCAGCATATTTGGATCATCTAGAAGTTTCAAGCTTGTTTTATGCACCAACAACATTACTTTCACATTGTCTAGCAGTATTAACATTGTTAGTGTTGTTAACATTATCCTCTTTCTCTTAATCATTACTTGAATCACCACCTTCTTTTCCTGGTTCTTCAGTAACCTTCTTTTCATTATCTCCTGAAGGTTTGAATCCAGCATCAGGAGAACTCTTTGAATTTTAGAGAATGGTAGATCAGCAGGCCACAATGTAAGACAGAATTAATCTTTGCCAGTACTTCTTCATCTAGCTTTACCTGCATCATCACATGCTTTTGTACCTGCATTACCATAAACTGATTTCCTGCAATAACTGGCTTATAATTCATTGACTTTGTTAGTGCATCAATATTCAAAAAGCCAATTTGTCCACTTCCTTATAATAATTAGTTGCCATTCACACTAATTCAGACATGCATGTTCCTCATTCAACATATCTTTGTTTCTAACTATTGAAGTACTCTAAATGCTTTACTAGTTATTTTGTAGTACCCAACACAGAATCTTCATCAGCCTTTACCATTAAACTTGCTAAGTGATCTATGGTATTAAGAATTGTAACAGACACCCAAATGGTCTCATTAAATGCCTAAAGCTGGTTTTCTACCAAGAAAAGCTCATTAAGGGTCTTGTTAAGAAGCTTATTTACAAATACCACTATTTTGCCCAAGAAGCAAGCAGTATTAACTGCTTACAGCCTAAAAAGTAAGTAGGTTAGCTTAGAATCAGCTAACATTGTCCTAGCAGCCTCAATTAGTGTTCTATTTCTCCTCTCAGCTACTCTATTTTGTTGAGGAGGTCTAGCTACACTAAATTCTCTCTTAATACCTTTTCTATTACAAAACTAATTCATCTCCTTATTCTTGAACTCAGTTTCATTATCATACCTAATTAGCTTAACCCTTTGATCTATTAGATTTTCTACTCCAGTTATAAAGGACTTAAGAATGCCACTCGTCTCATCCTTAGTAGCTAGAAAGAAAACCAAACTAAACATTCACAATAATTCATCTGTGACTACAGGCAATACAACTTTTTTATTAAGCTTTTACAAAGTTGGACCCAAAACAAATCCTGTGCAACATATTAAAGGTTGGCTGATTGAAACTACTGTTTTGGAACTTACTAGAAGCTCTATGTTCTTTCCTTTTTGACAACAACATAGGTTTTTATCATTTTTAAAAAGTTTGAAGGTAAACCTCTTACAGAAGAATCCCTAACCAGTTATATTCATAGTTTTGAAATTTAGTGTCCAAGCATGTCTATGCTAAAGTATTAGATTCACAAATGTGGCATTTGCAAGAGAGCAAGTTAACCTCTATTTAGGATAATATTTTTTAAATCAATACTATACATATTGTTCTTTCTAGGAATTTTAAGTAAAACTTGACTTTCATCAGTTAACTTAAAGTTTGGAGATAAAACAATAAATTCAGTGTCATTAAAGAGAACACTATTCTTTTTGTCACACATTTGTGAGACACTAAGGAGGTTAAACTTTAACTCTCTTACAAAATACACATTCTTAAAATCAAAATTACCAATTTTGATTGTACCTCTGCCTGTGATTTTCCCTCTTTTGAGGTTACCTCCAAAGGCAACATATCATCCATCTATCTCTACATAGTCTGTAAGATAGGACATGTTTCATGTCATATGCCTTGAGCATCCACTATTAATCACTCCTTGATCCTGTAAATCCTTTTGTGGATTGCCCTGCATATTAGATAAGAAAATTAGCTTCTTTTGAGGAACCAAGCCATCACTAACTTGGATCTGCCTTGTGCATCAACATAATCAAACTTCTTTAGGGTGATTGATTCACTGTTGTGTTTAGAAACATGGTCTAAAAATTTATTCTTTGGTTTCCAAACCTAACAAGCCGAGGCCTTAACAGCATTAACATTATTTCCCTTAATAGCATTAACTACTGCTTTTGGCCTAGCAGCATTAACTACTGCTTTTGACTTAGCAGTATTAACTACTGCTTTTGGCCTAACAGTATTAACATTTTTATCCTTAACAGTATTAACACTCTGATTAAAATTACTGTTTTTAAATGTTGTATTCTTATGAATGGGCTTCTTAACAGTTGAATGTGCTGTTTTAGAAAGATATGACGTTGGTCTGGCAGCATTCACTGTTGTTTTTGTGTGGGCAGCATTAACTTGTCTAGTAGTATTAACTGATACTAAACCAGACTTCATTAGTACTACTCTTGGAACTATGTTCTTTTTACCATAGGGGTAAGTCTTTTTAGCAAACTTTTGATGATTCACCCTTTGAGCATTGTTTCAAATAGGTTTTGTATTTTGAAACTATTTTTTTATTCACCTTTTTACAATCTACCTACAAGTGATCAAAACTTTCACAAACATAACAAGCTTTATTAAACATCTCAAAATTACTTC
>BQNB010138888.1:0-17636 GCA_026074375.1 Tanacetum coccineum
CACTTGTAAAAGTTCGTTGGAATTAAAAGTGTGGTCCCGAGTTCACTTTGGAACGTGAAGACTATATGAAGTCTAAGTATCCTCAATTATTTGTTGATCGTGCGGTTGAACCAACTAGTTAAATCTCGGGACGAGATTTCCTTAAAGAGGGGATACTGTGACACCCGTGAATTGAGCAGGTTAGTCATACCTTTAGAGTTGGCTAAGTGTTTATACGTGCTATATTTGTGATCTATGTGACCTTATTTGTGTGCATGTTTATCATTCTGAGGTGCGTGTTCATCTTTTTCTAGAATGGGTTTGAGATATTGAGGATTAATTTCCATTTTTGTTCACGTGTAGTGACAATAGAAATGAGTGACGTGTTACATGCAATTGCTACGCCAATTTGTGGATAATTATGTGTTGGATTATTGTGGAAAATTTTCATATTGGAAGTGAATTAGGTTCGTAAAATTTGAGAATTAGTAATGAACTTTCTAAATATAGAAAGTATTTTTGGAAATGAAAGTTATAAATAGAAAGTTAGTATTTGGTTTTCCATGAAAAAGGTTGTTGGGAATAAATCTTCATCAAGAGTTAATACTGCCAAGGTATAACTAACAGTACTAATGGAGTTAGTACTACCAGTACAAACTTAGTACTGCCAGTGTTAGTTAATACTGCTAGAAGAAAAGTTAATATTGCTGATGGTTAATGCTGCTGACTTGGAGATAAGGATGCATAGAGATAAATATGGAATGTATATCTTATATATTTTAGGAAGATACGTATATGATTATAATTATAGTTGACCCTAAAAGTTCGGTAGTTATCTTGTAAAGGACTCCTTGTGGTGTATAAAAGGAGATCCTAGGTTAAGGTTTAGAATATATACTTAAGAGATAAATATACATCTTAGAGAAAGAACATTGTAATAACTTCAAGGTTGTAACCCTAGTACTAATCAAGAGTACTCGTATTATTGTTCTAACAATATTGAAGCATTTTGTGTTTTATTCATTATTCATTGTTTGGTACTGTTCCATTGATTAATACTTCTAGAGTATTGAAGTGTATATTCCCCATACACTTTGATATACAAACAAAGTCTCAACCATTGTTATTATGGATTCATCCAAGGTAACAAACACTTTACAAGGTAAAGAATCGCTCAAGGCTTGGGATTAACAATTGGTATCAGAGCCATGTGGCTCTCGATCTAGGATCTACAAGGTTTTAAAGAAACCCTAAAAACCTTAATTTTCAAGAAATCGTGTGGTGAATTTTTTATGGGGTTTTGAAGATTCAGTGCTATATTGATGCTTATAATCGTCCTCTCTACCTGTTTGGGTATGCAATACGATTGGTAAGCTTTGTTACTATTTATTTGGGTTTCTTTTTGATCCGTTGTGCTCTAACTGATCAAACCCTAGACAATCAGGGTTTGTATATTTTTTATTCGGATCTGATGTGGTGTATACACGGCTTGGTATGAATTCATTCAAACTCTTTTAGGGTTTTCTTGATAAGCCGTGATTGTATAAAGTTGGGGTTTGTTAACTGCAATAAATTATATTGATAGTAAAACTCTTTATTTAAATTTCCGTATCTAACTACAAACGGATCATCTTAAAATACCATTTTCAATTGTAGTTTAGGGTTCTATCATAGTCCTTTGTTATGTCCAAGTGGGACAAACTATTTCTGGCTCAGTATTGTAAGTGCGGGTGGATTTAAAAGGGTATCTAACCCGTTGTTTAGAAAAAAATCTATATCAAACTACTTTATAGTGTGAGGATTCTTAATGTACTGGAGTGCTTGGTTTCTTTAGAGGTATTATCGATTTATAAATAGTGAGCATACCACCCTATTGGGTTCTAAAAAATATCAGATAGGCAAGTGGATACAATTGTTATGAGTCTGCTCAAAGTGAATTTTATTGGGTCTGCTGCAACTATTTGGTTCAAGTAATCTACTCTTTGGGTTTGCTGCATCTATATGATTTAAGTTATCTACTATTTGGGTCTGCTGCAATTTTTTTGCTAATTCAAGTGGTTGGTCTGCAACACAAAAATTTGGGCTAAGTGATCATTTTAATGTACAATTTCTATATTTGTGTTTCTGTGTGGGAATGTTTCTGTGGGACTGGAATTTTCGAGACATCAAGTTAAGTGGTTGGCATTTTCTAAGGCCATGAAACCTTATCTACATATTTTTTGCGGTACATAAATGGAAAAGGTGCTACTCCAACTTCACGACCAAACCCATATCGATAACATTAAAAACAGTAATATGTAAATGTTATGTGCATGACTGAATCATTCACGATAATCTAAGTACTAATATAGGAAATCTACCTTTACGAAGAAAACAGTAAATGAAATCATCTGAAAAAATAATATAGCTGGTAATTAGTTAGTCTTGTCATATGAGTTGATACACTCACCATATGTAAGTGCTTGCAATGTCAGGTGTGAAGTCTTACTAACTACTTCTTTACACAGAGTCTAGAAAACAAATCCGTCCTAATGCACTGTAAACACGACAAAAAATTGATATTTAACTCAGAACCCATCATTCATTAGCTTTTTCTTTTAAATTAATATATGATTTTTCATGACAGTAAAATGTATAAGATACCTTCTAGGCCTTCAATTAACTCCCAAAGTTGTTTCCCATTCAGAACTTGGCCTCTAACGTTTGATATCAATGACTAAACCCCGATCTACACAAACCATGGAATTTATAGGTGTTTGGACATTGACAAAGTAAATAAAAGCAGCTTACTTGCCGGTATGGTTTGAGAATTTCACTAACATAATTAGATCTACGTCGTAACCAAGTAGTTGAGGCGGAAATACAACTGATTTATTTCCAACATAACCCTATTACAAAAGAAAGATAAAAAAACTGAGTAAGAGTTATGAATTGTGTTGAAAAAAAAAAAAAAAAAAAAAAAAAAAAAAATCATAAAGAGATGAAAGATAGACAAATTCATCGGTTTGTACCGTGACATTGACTTTGGAAGTCTTAGGAATTGAATCTTGGAACAATCGGTTAGTTGATTTGGAAAGAGGATCAATTGAAGCGAATGTTTGTAAAAAGAGACGCTCGTGTTGTTGGATTTATAGTTGGCTGATCAAAATACACAACCTTCGTGATGTTGCGGTTTTCAATAGGTTTGTAGAATTGGGCCAAATGGTGAGGGAGATGCCGGGGGATTTTGGTTACATTTTGGTATGTAGGATTTGTGAGAGATATATAGGTTGAGTAGCTTTTTGGCTTTTTTCACCTAAAAAGTTATCCACAACATTATAATGTTACCAAAAAAAATATAATAGTTAAAAATGAATTTTGAAAATTAACAAATGTGGGATCAAGGATTACTTAGACTCTAAAAATAATAACCTAAGAAGTGATCCATTGTTCCTTATTTTTTTTGACTTAATCTAGGCATGTCGAAGATTATATTTTAGTTATATATTTCACATCATGATATGGACCCAAACACTCCCTTTTTAATATAAAAAATGTTAGGAAGTATACTTGAGTTGATTATGAAAAAACTATTAAAGGTCGGTGGACCTACAAGACAAAGTTGGAATTACATTAATACTGATTGAATTTAGTCAACTGTGTTTAATGACTCGCTAAAAGATATAGATTAATTTAATGATGATTAAAGATTTGTCAATAGTATTTTATGCTAATTTATAGTTTTTAAATTTTATTTTTGGATCTTATCTGATCTTGTAAACCATAACCCTTAGATAATAAAGAGGGGTAGGCGTTAGTATTGTATCGATTGATAGTAGTCTCTCCAATGAGAGTCTAAACGATAGAAAGCGTGTGTAGTAGTTTGGAGTTAGTTTCTTTATGAATGTTTAATAAAGAAAACCTTATTTGGAACATGTTGTGTTCTTTATATTCCGTTGCGTGTTACAATCATTGTTATCATACCTTAGATGAGTCCTAATAATGATCTATGGAGTCATTATAGGATTCCACATAAAATTTGTTTAAGCTTGTCAAAAACTATATGTTAAGTATATATTTTATTGACAAGTATAAGTTTATTCTTTTTGACTTTGACAAAGGTTAAATAGTGTTTGTTTTGACTCCAAAACATGTTTTAAAATGTTAAACCAATCGCCCTTTTATTTTTTCCTGTTCATAAAATTGTATCAATATATATAGACTTATTTATTTTGGATGACTTATACAAGTTAGTTAAGTGTTTATTCGAGTGACATAAATATGTGATGGTCATTTTGACTCTAAATTGATCTTAAGGAACGGTGAAACTCTCCTTTATTTTTATAAAATATTATCATTGATTTGATAAATGTTAATATGATTTTAGATAATCAATACTTGATTATTTTTAACATGTTTTGGCATTAATCAACAATGTGTAAGTTTAGAAATGCATATATGTGAAAGTTCGGCCGTATGTTCATAAGCATACATGTTCTTATTTTTTTTACTCAATAAGTGTTTTGATTAAATCCTATCAAGGTTGTAGTGTTCCTATGACTACGGGTATCATTGTAGTTATGGAATTCCTAGACCAAAATAAAAAGTATGAAAATAATGAAGAACTCCAATTTTGATTAAGAGACCAAAATTGGATTGACATCAAATGGGAAAATGAATAATGGAAAAACTTATAAATAGATGTTGTTGATTGTCTTGTTAGTGAAAGCCCCTTGCGAATTTTGGTTAATTAGGCGATTTAAAGATTGGTTTTTGAAGGTTTTTGGCTATGGTGTTCGTTTACAGTGGGTAGGAGAAGAAGCGAAATGAAAAAATTATGTGTTTGGCATAAATATTTATCTGTAAGGGGGTGTTTGTTTTTCCAAGTTAAGACGGGTCCCTTAATTAATTAAGGGGCCGCCACATTTTTCACTACCGGTCCTTTTAATTTTAAGGGGGCGCCCCCTGAATAAATTTTCTTTGACACTTTAGCCTGTTTTGTGAGAATTGAGTATTGACTCATTTTTTAATTAAATCTTTGTTTAAGTTAAAAAGTTTCTTTTGACTATTTTGGTCGAGATATTCAAGGGTCAATACATGAGGTGAGTCCGAGATGATTAGCGAAGATAATGAAATAAAAAGACGTAGTTGAAGATTTCAACAACTTGATTCTGATAGACGTAGATGATGGTTGACACGGATCCGAGGTGATCGTCGAGGTCGAAGGGAGTTTGTTTCATCCATAGTGTGTTATGATCTTTGCTTGACTAATCCTTCTTTCTATGTAATTGTATCCTCTAGCTTGCGATTTCTCATCTAGTGAGATTGCTAAGTTGGTCATAGAAGATTCTCCATTTTGTAGCGTTTGACTATTATCTATACGAAAGAATTGTTCATATTGAACTACTCTCTTCTATGCTAGAGAACAACACAATTGTATATCTAGAGACTTACACTATTTTCTATTGGAAACTATTTTATCTTCAACATCATAGTTACACATAGTCATTATCATTATACGAAGATGAACTAGTAAGGCGTACCTTAGTCTTTGGTATTATCTAATCAATGTTGTTAGCCTTAAATTTTGGTGGGACAAAACACGGATTACTTAGTTTATTTATTGCGTGACTCATAGGGAATATTATTGACAGCTACGATAGTGTGTTCACTAGGACTATAAATAACCCCTCCATACTTCCATGGAGGGGTGAAGCTCACATTTGTAAAGTGTGTAAGTATGTGTTTTCTCTCAACACACACATCTTCCCATATCATATCTTTTTCTCTTTTATAATATGGATACTTTTCTTTTCCATTTTACCAAGCCTCCGGATCTTATGTTATAAGGGTGAATCGTGTTAACAATTAGAACCAGAGCATGGGGGGAATCCGTGTTGTTTATTTACTGATTATTGTGGTTAAATAAACTTAAATTCATGGGTTGGTTTGTTTATTTATTTTTTTGGTTCGAAAAATATACCAAGAAAATCAAGATTTGATCTTTGTTTGTGGTTTTATGTGTGAATGATATTTACTTTCGGGCTTAGATCTATCCCTTGCATCATTACTAGGTGGTTTTAACATCATTTCGTAGCTTTCAAGAATGTTTGATGATTTTTTTCTTGGCTGCGTTTTGACTCACTGAAGGGGTGTTCTTCATTGCGTTTTGATTTGAAGACGTTGCGTTTTGGTTCTCAAGTCGTTGCGTTTTGATTTGAAGACATTGCGTTTTGATCTCAAGTCGTTGCGTTTTGATTTGAAGACATTGCGTTTTGATCTCAAGTCGTTGCGTTTTGATTCTCAAGTCACTACGATTTGATATTTTTATGTGCATTGCGTTTTGATCAAGACAGACTGCGTTTTGATCAAAGAACATTGCGTTTTGATAAAAGACATTGCGTTTTGCTCGAAGTCACTGCGTTTTGATCATAGAAGACGTTGCGTTTTGATCAAAAAAAGTGACTGCGTTTTGCTTAAGAAAAGTGACTGCGTTTTGATCAAAGATAGTTGCGTTTTGACTAAAGTTATTGCGTTTTGTCGATCCGCGCATCAGGTGGGCATGTGACCGACTTTGGGCATATGACCGAATTTGGGAATATTATAATTAAAAAAAGAACAACAAACAAACACCACAATCAAGAATCGAGACTCATAAGACACAATCAACCATAACAAACCTCACACACAAACAACAAACACATAATCCCTAAACGATCCTGAGGAAGATCACTTTATATGACAAAATGGCTAGAGTTCGGATAACGATGACATGTGATCAAGGTGTTGTTTTGGTAACCTTTATTTGCGATTAAGTTGGATTTTCTCAAAGAGCGTCTATTATTTAATAATCGTGAACTTTATTCTATTTTCTATCGATTGATGACTTGCTTGAACGTATACTGTAATGATTAGACTTTGATATTTAGTTTTAGCGGTCATGGGGTGGTTTGGTTGAAGACATGGTACAACTATCACTTAAAGGAGTTACGTGTAGTACTCAGTGTCTCAAAGCAATGTAGATGTGGATAAATTTAAGAGGTGTTGTATTCTTATACTTTTTGATGGAGTATTACGGTACTTAGAGATTTTTCTTGGTCGTTCTCAATCAAAATTATTGCAAGATTAAGTAACAAATTTGGGGGGATTTACTTTAAGTTTCAAGTTTGATAATGGGTTTACTTCACCAAGTGTTCACGACAATAGCCTACACGATTTACGTGGTTGGTATAGTTAAGCCAGAGAGTTTAAAGGTTTGAGGTGGTAATCAGCCTTCTCACGGTATTTTTGTGCTATTCTAAGAAAAAGGATTACTTCACAGTCTGTAGGATACCGTTAAACACTTAACTTCATACATCGATCACGAATGGAACTAGCCAAATGAGAAAGATAGAGTTGTTTAGAGAGAGAACTAGAGTGAGAATTGTGAGAAACAGAGAAATGATATTTCTTAGATTTCTTGAAAAATCTACTTTTCCAATAGTGGAAAAGTTCCTTTATACCCCGCACTTAAAAGTAACGCGCGGGATATTTAACTAGCCCCGGGCTCAGGGTTTGCTTGGGATTAAACCCTAAAACATATACAATTTTTAGATTATCTTATCGTGCCCGATTCCGATATTATCCTTATGAAACATTAATAATTAAAGACGAAGCTCATCGTAGAGTGAGCTGACTTCCTTGTTCGACTCAATAACTTGAGGCTAACAATTCTCCCCCGTAGTGAGGGTCTGATAACGGATTGAGCTTCCTTTATTGACTCAATAAAATTATGGCTAACGTCTCCCGAAGTGAGTTCATTAATGAAACTCCTTCATGAAAATCAGTGAGATTGCTTTAGTCATTTAAGCTAGAGTTGTTCTTGGTTCTTTGTCTTCGTTGTTTGTTGTTGCTTGTTCCTTCATGCTTTGTGATCTTGTCTTTGTGCCTTTGTCATTGTCTTTATCGTCTTTTGCCATCTTGCGATCTTACTTTTGACCAAACATGATCATACTTTGCTTTTATTGAAGCTTCAAATCAGAGTTTGCTGGAAGTCTTTGTCTTAATTCTTGAGGCTTTCTAGATAGTATGTATTCGTATGATTGAGCATTTTGTTTGGGATTGAGGATGCACATTACCAACGTTTGTCTGCAGGTTTTACGTTAGTGTTTAAACAAGATAAATTGATATGAAAATCAATCGACGTGTCATTCTTTTTAGTTAAAGTGTTTTTGTAACACATCTTAGAGTGTCATGTTTTTATCAAAATTCATCAACATCAATTCATTTACATAAATAAACACCAATAAATGGACCAAATCGATATCCAGTTGTAACATGTTTTAATTCTTATAGATATCTTGCATGTCACCTTCCAAGAGCGTGTTTGATGCTGGGCTCAAGCTGGATTTCACTTCATTGTGAAATAATAAAAGTATCACTCGGATGTTCTAAGAATAATATCACAATGTTATTGCGTCGGACTCTGATAATGCTTGTGATACTGGATGATGTTCAACAAGTGTTTGAAATGGAATGTGTAACTATCGAGATTTTGATGAATCTTCTTGGCTCTAGACTTCGATTAGTGCATTTTGGTTTTAGTACTCGGAGGCTGGAGCATATTGCCACCTATTCAATATCAACAATCTCGGAGTGAGATGTCAATAGATAACGTGTGTATCTCCGTGACAAATAAGGACAAGTTTCTAATTGAGAGAAACCCGATTTGGCTGGGAATGGTTGTGGAAATTGATCACGGGTCTTGTTGTCGTTTTCAATGTCAGCAATCAACTTGTGATTCTGACAGCATATGTATTGACCCGGTTTCTGCCTTAAGTTGTGTGGAGGGCTTCTTTCTTTAGACCTTTATCCATACATTTCTTTTTCATTCTTCAACGCCTTCAATGCTTACCAGGACGTCATACTAACCCCGTATTGTGTTTGTTCCAGTGTTAGCTCAATATTAGTCGGGCATTTATTATCATATACATTCATCTCCAATCATACCTAAGGGATGCTATTTCTAACTTTGGATTATCCTTGGTAGATCCTCGGTTTTCGGATTTGGATCATAGGATTGATTCCTAACTAAATACCTTATGACTTAGATTGTCGTGAATTTAAGTTGTTGTTGGGTATAAGATCGATACCATAAAACCTTTTCTTTAGCACATTGAGGTCGAAATGATCATATTTTAATTAAAATTTTCTCCCTTATTTTAAATATTAACACTTAGATTTGAAATACCTTGTGATTAAAATTGTCTTGAAAATCCGTGGGAGAATATATGGTCAGATTGAATGGTTTGGAGAACATTTTGATAATGTTTTGTAATACATTAGAAGGTCATTGATGATGTATCCAAGAAAATGAAAAACTTTGTTTTTCGAAAAACTCCCCCTCAAAAATAGGACCAATTGAGAAATTGTTGTCCTTTGAAAACATTGTGAGGGTTGGAGTGTTGAACACACAATTTTGAATTATCATTGAGAAATTCTTGAAAAATTGTGTTCAGCTTTTTGAAAAAACAGATGTTAGGAGACTTCTCTTCTAACGGTAAGGGTAAGCGCACTGATACGTACACTATCCTTTTTCTTGGCTAAATACATTGAATGTCGTGTAAGAACAAGCTCAAGACGAGAAAAGTTAATTTTATCGTTGTGAGGTTAATTTATAAACCTTCCTTTATATGAAGTCGGGTTATGTATCGTCATTTGCACATAAGCCATTTTGAAAATTAGAAATGGACATGTTTTTGATACTTTTTGCAACTCTCACTCGAAATTCAATTTACCACACCCGTGTCAATGTTAATCGACATTTCTCTAGCTCGTAAATGTTAGCGATTCCAAGAGACATGTCGAGAGAATCTTATTTTGGAAATTTTATGTTTTTCTTATCTTGTATTTTCTTTTTCTATACCCTGTTGTCCTCAGCATTGCTTATGTGAAGGTGGTATTGTGATACCATCAGAAGTCATTTGATGAAGACGAGGTCAATGAACTGATGTGAACAGACGTCATCTCCGTAAGACCGAGGATTGATATGCTGCGATCAATCGTTTCTTGACATTAAGAAACGGGGCCTAAGTGTTATTTTCAGACAGACGCCATTGACATTGACGAACTAGGCTTGAATTGCTGTGTTCAACGTCATTGTTGATCATCCTGATCACAATTTCCTTGAAGGCCCTGGTTGTTTGAGATATATTTCTTTTTAGCAAACCCAAACTCTTGAGTCCTTCATCTGTAGGATTGAACGATGTACTGTACTTAAGAGAGTTCCTGAAACTGACATTAAGAGATTGTTCGCTTTCACAATTTTGCGTTTGGCGGTATCTGAATTTAGAACACTTTTGGGGGTTCACTTTCAACCTTTGTTGTGCTAGAGGTGAATGTCTTCCTGGTGAAAAACCTTCTAAGACTAATCAGTTCTTAAGAAATCTTCACGTTGAGTTGCATCATATAGAACAAGTTCTAGAGGAATTGTTGTTTTCTCAATGCATTGTGGTAGTACTTTTTGATTGTAAAACCCATATCTTTTGGGATCTGTCTTTGTGGTTTCGTTGAAACCCTTATTTTTCTAAGGGTTTTGTTTTTGTTTGTTGTCTTATTGGATGGAACCTTAGCACGCGAAGTTGACTTCTTTCAGGAATTTTATTACACAAGCGTCATGATTGGCATTAAAGACACATTTATGACATGTCGAGCAAACAAAATGTTTGGAGTTAGAAAAATTTCTAGGGATCCTAGAGTGTTCATGTGTCTTTTTCTTAGCTTTATCTAGGTAGTGATTATGAACAATTGTCATTTGCGCTATACTTGATGAGCTAGTTGCATCATGTAATGAGGTTTTGCAAGGGGCAAGATTCTCTTCTCTTAGGCAAGATAATGTGTAGTGAATGTTTGACAAATCGTTACTCACATCATAACCCTTCGGCGAGGCAAAACGTTCTTTTGTAATTTTGGGAGTTCAGATTTTTAGCAGTCAGGTTGTTAACAACGATACCGGTTTCTTGTGGTTGTAAAATACTGGTTTCCCCAAGATTGATGGTTTTGCAAACTTTGGTATTCACACTTTTCCTTGTTAATTTCCTTACTCATTTTTTTATGCTGCAAATGCAAACACCTTTATCCTGATTTGGCTTTGAATGTATTTCATAGTTGCAATCAAAGAAGTTGTGTGGTCTATAGTCTTAGCTCTCGTTGTCTTGATTAGAATCAAACATTTCTTTGTAGTGCTTTTCAATGTCTCATTTCCTTGAGAACTTAGGCCACTGTTAGTTCCTATTCGATGTTTATTGTTTCAATTACATCTATGTAATGTTTAACATTGGCTCATTACTTTTTACATTCAAAAATTGACCTTGTTGCCCTTCTTTTAAAACTTGATTTTGATATTTAAGTTCAAGATTAACACAATGTGTTTCCATTCTTGAAATTTTTTTTGAAATTGGGCAATTTGTATTTGTTTTCGTACCATACCATTTTCGATCTCGAGTGATTGATCTGAGAGTTTAGTTTGTCATGTTATCAGTTAAAATTATTATTTGACAGGTAAAGGACGTTTGTCATGGACAATTTGTTCAAGAATTCTGGACAACCTCCTCATTCAGTATTGAATTCAGGTTGCTCAGTATGTGTTGTCTGTAGCATAGATATGATTTCAGCAGACGTTTGTACCTCAGATCATTGGCTCTTTCACTTATTTCATGGTCTGATATCTGCAAATCATTTAACATGTGCTCATTCCCTGATCTGCTGCATTGTATCCTGATTTTGTGATTCTTGTCCATTGCTTTCAATGATAAACTAAACTAGCATCCATTGCTGTACTCGAATCAACCTTTTACTATGTCGTTGCACTCTGTCTTTCATCACCCTGCTGGTCTTACTTCCATTTTATGCAGTGATCTCTTCATCAATCGACCTTTTGACATATTCATGAATTGGACAGTGTCTCTTTGAAATTTGGAATAGCTGTTGAGTGTATTGTAGAAAGTTGTTGAGTGTTTTTACATTATTTCTTCATTCAAGATTAAATCTTTACTTGATGAACATCTGAAATCTAGTGTACTGAGTCACTTAAAGATGCAATGGATCTATCTCTTGAAAGTCGTTGCTTTCATGTTGCTTTTGAAGTTGATCCATCGTTTAGGATCATTGTGCTGTAGTATCTCAAAGTCTTGACCAAAGAGTGTTGAACGCTCGTCCGATTCCATTTCGGTTCGACTTCCTTTTAAGTCGTTGTTTGAAAGAGCTTGAGGTGGGAAATGAAGTCGTTGAGAAAGATCCATGCAACTTTCTTTTGATTTGTCTAGGAATTTAGTTTGCATTTGTTGTTTTCCGAATTGAACACGAAGATAAGGTATCTTTATTTTCCATTGTATCGGTGTATTATGAAGTGTAAAAGATTTGTTGGATCTTTAGTGGATGTGTTGTGATTGAAGTTGTGGTTGCGTATGCAATTCACGTTCACGGGATTTTACACGTTTATGATTAAAACCGATAAATGAATTAACGGGATTTTATAAAATCAATAGAAAACCGTGAATGATTTGATTCGACTCAGCGGCCAATGATGTAATTGTATTAAAAACAGATAATTTTCTGGCTAGGGTTAAAGTTGATTGTTTAAATGGCTCACCGATCTGAAACGGGGCTAAAAATACATGATTGGGCCTTGTGGAGCTAGAACAAAAAACAAGTCTAAACAAATTTCAAAAACTGAAATAATGGTCAATAAACTCCTAAACGAGGGTTTTGGGCTCGAAAAATCCTAACAGCTTAAAGGGTGGTTACAACGGCTTCCGTCTCGTTTTTCTCTTCGGATTTGAGAAGGGTCAGGCCTGAAAAGGAATACGGATCAAAAGTTATGGCTGTTTTACTGAAACCATTTTCTTCACACAAGATTTCTAGACAAAAACGCAATGATATCTTTAACCAAATCGCAGTGGACGTTTAATCAATAGCTATGGACTTTATCAAATGCAGGTGGTTGAGATTTGGTCAAAACGACAAATGAAATTAAGCAAAAAGAACGGTCAAAACGCAATGGTCAAAAGGCAATGGTCAAAACGCAATGTCAAAAACGCAATGGTCAAAATATTTATTCAAAATGGTCAAAACGCAATGAAATTTCTTCAAAACGCAATGAAATTTTGGTCAAAACGCAATGAAATTTCTTCAAAACGCAATGACATTTCTTCAAAACGCAATGAAATTTCTTCAAAACGCAACCTGCAATCAAAACGCAATGAACCAAAACGCAACCAAAAAATCAAAACGCAACATGAAGAACATCAAAACGCAACATGAATTTTGCCAGAAAGTCAAAACGCAACGACGAACAATACGATTTTTTTCACCAAAAATCGCCTTATAATCACCCTTTTTGACCTTTTAGCTTGATTTCTCTTGCACAATTAGCTACCTTATGCCTAGATCTTGCTTAATAACATAAACATTCACACATCTAAGCACAAAATTTCGGGTTTGATTTTTTTCTTCAATATTACACACGAATTTGATCTTGTTTAACCACAAGAATCAACCACGAATCCACACGTAGCTCTGATGCCAATTGTAGGTTCCTAATTTCACACACTTATGATCTTAGAGAGAGAAAGTTAGAGAGAGAGAAATGGTTGGGAGAGAACTAGAGAAAAACACACTAAAGAGTGTGTGTCAAATGATTTTTCCAACACCCTCTCCATGTGTGGAGAGGGTTTAAATAGTTCTTACAAAAATGCCCCATAAAACGGGCTATGGTGTGGGCTTACAGTGGGTAAAGACCCGGCCCACACCATAAATCAAACGATAACTTAATAAAACTACGAGCTATGCTAAACATGAAAATACATGGGGTGACCGAGTCTTTTTCTTAATCCTAACAAACGCTCTAAAAACATAAAAAACAGGATTTTTTATAAGGAAAAGTTCGGGGAAAGCGGCCTGAGGGAAGGGTGTTTAGTGGAACCAAGAAAATTTTTACTACTCTTTCTAAACAAATTATTGTGCTAAAGTTTTTAAGAAAAACGGAGATAAAAAAATGGAAACAAAGGCCATGGAAAAAAACTTCACAACTTCGTGTAAAGGATGTGGGTCGGAGTTGGCCCATGTTGTTATTGGGCTTTCAAGGCCTTCTTATTATTTTCCATTTGCGGGGGGATTTTTTAGCCATTGCCCAACACTAGTAAAACCCAAAAAAATGGGAACTTCGTCTTCACAGGAATGGGACCCCCTTTTTTTACTTGTTACCGGAATTATTTTTTGATCTTCGGAGGGAGGAAACCAAATCACATCAAAACTGTCGAAAGGGATGATGTAAATGTTGTTCCCAAGGTGTTGCTTATAATAATTTCAAGGATGTCATTAAAAAATTTAAAACAGGGGGGGGTGTATACTTACAAACATTTGCCGAGTAAAAAAGGGTTCTGGAAAAAAAACATGATTCCATTAAAAAAACGCCCATGGAAAGTTAACTTGGGAGGGCATTTCTTGATTATAAAACCCAAAAAAGTCATTTAAAAACAACGCCATCCAACTCGTTAATAAAGGCCCGGGTCGCGTGTCTTGTGGGAAAAGCGGTTTTTACCAAATCATTCCCCCGTCCCTTCTATACGGGATATGGGGTGATGTCGCCTTCGCAAATTCAGGTTTTTTAGAAAATAGGTTTAGTGGCCCCCGGTTCCAGGTAGGGATCAAGGAAAGGATCGGGGTTCGCCAAACGGGTCTTATTCGTGGTATCGGAAAACGGTATTTTTTAATGGTGATTTTTGTTTCCATATACTTGTGCGGGGGGGACCTATTCTATTTTACAACATTTTCCAAAACAAGTTTTTTTTTTACCATTTGGTTTAGGGAAAAAAACCAATATTAGGGGTTAAAACCACACAAGGGGACTCATTGCTTGTTCTCTCGAATGAGGCCTTTTTGTCTAGAAGTTTCGGTCAACTTGGGCGGGGGAAAGTAAGCTTTTGCATATTCTTTTGCGGGTTTTCATTCGGTAGTGGGCTTTGGTTTTGTTTTGGGATTTTACTTTGCACCAGGAAACAAAGTCGGATGCAATGTTGAATATCCACCCCAAACATTAAAGGTAAGCTCCTAGCCCGGGAAAAATGTCAATCTGGAGATAAAACACTGGGCGAAAAACTTTTCTCGGGAAAAGGGAGTGTAAAAGGCACCGGCTACTGGGGGGGGTGGGCGACATTTCCAATATGGTTTCTGGGAAATTTTCGGTTTTGTCGGGACCCACCCACTTAAAGGCCAATAAAAAACATGTGTGGGGGTGTGCCTTATTTTTTGCGGGGGTGGGTGGGGGGGGGGGGACCCTAACAAAGCAAGGGCTTTTGGTCAATCGGCTGTGGTTGTGCGCTCATTCGCCAATGTGTTGAAGTGGAGCCAAAAGTTAATGCTTGTGGAAGGGACCGTCCTTTTTGGGAAAAAGAGGTATTTGTTGTTACGGGGGGAAAAACCCTCTTGATTTTTTGGACCACGGCCGATCCATTACAGCCATGGGACGGTCCCCAAAGAATTAATTGGCAATTGCGTTTTCTGGTAATTTTCAAATCCTCACACCAAAAGTTTATTCAGTCGTACTTATTGCCAATTTTGAAAGATTTCTTGTTACCAAAAACATTTATGAGTAACCTGGGGGGGGAACAAGGTTTTCCTTTCTTCTGCAATTTGGTGGGGAGGTTTGTTTGGATCGGGGTTGTTTTTTGGGTTGGTAGGACTGGGAGCTTTTTCAACCAATCGTATTTATGGTGGCTTTACCATTATTTTTTCCCTTTTCAACCATCGTGGTGGCTACCATATTTTCGCAACTTCCGCCGTCCACAATGACCATACACACTTTTCCCTTTGACGTACACTGTGTTCTGAAAATGTTGTTGCGGAGCCATGTAGTATCATCGCCGTGATCAGATGGAACGACGTTGAGAACGCGGCGAGACACAAGAATCTCACCCCGATCAGGGTAAAGTACTTCAGTGGGTTCCTCCTCCTCCTCCTCTGTGTCATACGTTGGTTCTGGCTCGTCCACAAAAGAAAGTATTTGCTTGTTTGGGCAATCCCGTTTAAGGTGACCCAGGCCTTGACATTTAAAACATCGTAGAGCGTTTGACGTTCCTGTTTGAGTAGTTGGAATCACAGGTGGTTCAGTGTTGATTGGGCCGACCCGAGGAGCCGATGTGGGTGGACGGGATGTTGTCAGGAACTTAGTTAACGGTTTGAGTTTGTTATTGAGTTGTTGTTCGACCCGTAAAGCAAGCCTACACACATCATAGAAAGAATAATACTGTTGTAACGTTACCACGTTCACAATATCTTGTCGGAAAATACTCAAGAAACGTGCAATAACTTGTTCTTCATCTTCGTCTGCCCCACAACGCATTCGCATGCGCTCAAATTCACGAATGAGTTCTTCAACGGGTAAGGAACCATGTTTGAGATTATGATAATCCAAATATGCATCTTGTTTGTATGTAACAGGAAGAAACTTGGCTTTCAAAAGGCGTTTCATCTTTTCCCATGACTCAACTTTATGTTTTCCTTCTCGATAACGTTTATCCTGCACATGATCCCACCACAACGAGGCATATTTTTTTAATTTAATGGCTACAAGTTTTACCTTTAAGTGGTCGGGGATGTCACGAAGATCAAATATACGTTCCACTGTTTGGAGCCAATCCAGAAAGTCATCGGGTTGTAACCAACCTTCAAACTCCAGGATTTCGGTACGCAAACCCAAGGACCGTAGATGGTCAACTTGTTGTTGTGGTTGCACTCGTGGTGACCTGGGTTGCTGGTGGGGTGGGGTACGTTGTTGCTGGGGCCGGCGAGCAAAAAAAATTTCAAACCCGTCGTCGCCATCTTCGGATTCATTCACAGTGGTTTGTGTCTCTGAGCTTTCTCCCCTCTCTTCGAACCTGTCAAAAGGATTTGTTTCCAATTCGTGAATCCGTTGACAGAGGCGTTCTATCTCAGCATCTCGAGGATCACGTGCTTCATAACCGTTGCCTCTGGCGGCGAATCGACGGTTCGGTTGGTGGTGATCCCTTCCTGACATCCTGAGCTTCCTGGGCTCTGGTACCACTTGATGCGGATCCACGAACAAAAGAACGAACCTAGGCCAATACCTAGCGGCGACGATACTTGGCCAACCAAGTTACCGGCGTCGGAGATAAATATCTCGGCCAACCGAGATCAAGAAACAATAAACGCTTTTGTTAAGAAAACTTTCAATGATAATTCACCATTCAACCAAAAGAGTTTACAAGATTAAATAGGAAACAAAAACAGTAAACAAGGAAACAAATCTCGAAAATTATGGTCCAAGAAACAGAAACGAATCATAAACTAAATTTATTGTCTTCCAATGGTTGAATGGGCTTTAATAACTTGGGCCGGTTCTAGCCACTTTCATTAGTGGACTCGAGGTTGTCTTCCACTTGGGCTGTTATGTCTGGATCTGTATCAACATGTATCGTATTATTCCAATTATTTTTATTTATAATTTTTTTATTACCACCCGCGAAACCTGCGGGTCTATAGTCTAGTGTGTGTGTGTATATATATATATATATATATATATATATATATATAAAATGAAAATAATTTACTTCATTTTGAATATTATCCTATTAGCTTTAACTATATATATAAAAATGTCTTTTTGCAAAATGCTTAACGTA
>BQNB010138890.1:0-17636 GCA_026074375.1 Tanacetum coccineum
TACAAAGATTTTCTCAGTTTACAAACTTTTGTTTCATTATTATTAAAAAAACTCTGGAGGAGGAACCATATAAACATCTTCTTTTAAATCCCCATAGAGAAAAGCATTATTAACATCCATTTGATAAATCTTCTAGTCCTTTTGGACAGCAAGATTGAACAAACATCTAACAGTGGTCAGCTTAACAACAGGACTAAAGGTCTCCTCATAATCAATACCCTCTTTTTGACCAAAACCCTTTGCTACAAGCCTAGCCATATATCTTTCAACTTCCTCATTAGACTTATATTATAATTTAAACACCCACTTAGACCAATAGGTTTTCTATTAAAAGGTAGATCAGTTATATCCCAAGTTTTATTCTCATATAAGGCATTCATTTCCTCATTCATAGCGTTGACCCAATTAATATCTTTCATGGCTTCTTCATAAGAAAAAGGTTCATGACCTTTATTTAAATTAGAAATGAAACCATAATTCTCGGAACTCAAGAAGGAAATTTATTATCATATTATTAAAACCCATATTTCCTTTGTATCAGGCACAAATTCATTTAACCTAGCAGGCCAATTTAAATGTTCTTTGAGAGACCTTCTAGACCAACTTCCTCAGCTAACTATTTGGCAATATATTTTGAAAGAAACATGAACCTCATCAATTAAACCTACCCCAAAAATTTTTTGCCTCATCAGAGAATTATTGTTTTCTCATCTAAAGGTGTTAGAGTTGGTTCATATCATTTCTAGGTTGCCGCTAAATATTGAAACCTGCTCTAGATGTGAAAGTTTACCATCTGATCCAGTTGAATCTTCCGCTCTCATCATTAGGTCTTAAAGGAATTTTATTTGTAGGTTTTGACTCAAACTGATCAAAAAAGTTTTAGGTTGAAATATCAGTTTCTTCTTTCAAAGACTCATCATTATTATTCATTTTAAAAGGAAAACTGATCTCCTAAATTTTGATCCTGGATACAAAAATACTTCTCTTTTCATGACTAAAAAGTTTATATGCTTTCTTAGCACTAGCATACCCAACAAGAACATACTTTTCAGACTTTTCGAAAAAATGTATCAGACCACTTTGACCACAAACAGCAAACACATAAACAAAACTCTTTAGATGAGAAAGATTTTTGTTGTTACAATATAGAAAAGGGTATTTGGATCTTGTTCAAGTACATAGTAAAGAACTTATGTTTCATGAGGTTAGTAGAGGAACCCTTATGTTGATAGTGTTTTGTTTGGTTGTCCTTATATGGACATAAACACAATGTACTCTAATTGTTTGACTAGTAAACGATTCACATGGTGACCTCTTTAGAATCTTTAGTACTATTGTAGTTGGAGTTATGGTGTTTTTAACCCTTGTATGTTTACAAACTCAGTTGAAACCCCCTTGCATATCTATACTATACATACAGACATATTTACTTAAAACTTAAAAAAATAAGTAATGTTAGTCTAAAATGCCATTACTTATAAAAGTCAATACAATTTATTAAATATTTAAATACTTAACTACGATTTAAACCTCTAACTATCTTTACTCTCACTTAATCCACCCATATATACATAAAACAAATTTCACACGCAAATTAACGCGACTATACAGCGTCGTCGCTATGCGGGTAATCGTCTAGTTTTTACGAAATTAGAAATATGTTTCTTCAAAGTAGTAAGTAACTTATTATTCTTGCAGTCATTCTGCTTAAGTCATTAAATAATATAAATTTGCTAACCACACGAATAACTCGTTATTTTTCCGTTACAATCTTAAGCAACTGATACACACCCGTAGTGGCGGACCCAGGAATTCGGAGCAGGGTATGCACTATTTTTTATACGGCTATTAACAAATTCAATTTTCGGGTTGCATATTTCGGGTTGGATTTTTTGGATTTGGATTCGGCGCGATTGGTATTTTTTTTTCGGATCTTAGTTATAAAAGTTGATTTTGGTATGTCAAGTTTGGGTTACTAGAGACTGAATCGAGTTGTCGAATTGTGTATTGTAGTTACAAAAATGGCTTTGTTTTGGTACTAATAGAATAAGATCATAACAAAAGATTATCACTAAAAAGATGTTAAATTTCTAACTTTAAATCACTATAATAACTAGTACATAAATATTTATTTACAACTTTAAATATGAGATACCAAAATAAAGCTAAGGGATCAGGTACAAAAAATAATTACACTATCATAAGAAATTAAAATATTTAAAAGTGATATAAGTTAGAAGTTATATAAACTGGTATTATCTATTGGGCCTAAGTGGGTTAATTTTCCAAATATTATTAATACGATTAGCCCAGATGAAAAAAGTAGTAATAGATTTGACCATTTAACCTACTGTCCTACTCTTAAAAGCCTATTGCGTACTTTTTCAACTTCTTCTTCAAGAATGCGTCTGAACCAGCAGCGTTTCTTCTTCTTTTCTTTTCGTTTTTTTTTCTTTTTTTCTTTTAAGGTATGCACTCATGTTTTAACTGTATTTTATAGGGTGTGCACTTATAATTTTTCAGTGTATTTTGTAGTCACTTTTGAAAAAAATCAGATTTTTTTACACTAGCCCGTCGAATCGGAGGGTATGCACGTGCATACCCGTGCTACACTACAAGTCCGCCCCTGGTCACACATTAGGCTTGTTTGTCTTCCTTTGTTTAGATTATATATATAGAACATATAAACGAACATGAACTCGAGGAGTATTTATATGTTTGTGTGCATCATCGAAATAGAGACCTGCAGACTATACTACCTGTCCCCGAAACTATCCTTTTTCAATCTTGGATTAAAACACTTAGTTTATTATAACAAACTACATCAAGTTGCTGTATTGTTTTATCATTTGTGGCACAGATAAAAGGCTAACACGGTATTCTGAGATAACCATCACTTAAACAGAATGAATTTATTGTTAAGTCTACGGTAACCAAATGCGTTTTTAGCCAAATGTTCTTTGTGGATGACCAACGTAAGATTTTAATCTAGAAAAACATCATACCACATGTAGTCATATTTGTTTTAATATCTGTTTTTCATTTGTTGATTATCTCACATTGAGAGTCAATTATCCATCCCAAAGTGATAACATTGCTCGCTATCTTAAAGTAAATATTAGCCAAAAATAACTCTTATAGAATATGCTGATTAAAAAACAACATTACAGTTAAAAAATGGGCAAACTACTTACTACTCTACCACATTGGCATGAGCTGGTAAGAGCCAGACTTATCATTGAGATGTTATAAGTTTCAAGAACTTTCTCTTTTGGTAAAGATAAAGTGTTCCAATAGGTGTTTTTAAGTTTGTTGTTACCCATGAATTTCCCTTTGAATCAGCATTATTGCTTTTGTTGTTATTAAAATTTCCATTAATTTTCAAATTAGGATTTCTTTTAAAACCAGTTGGGTAACCAATAATCTCAAAACACATTTTAATAGTAGGCCCTTTCAAACCATTTTTCTATAATATCAAGTTGTTATAATTTCCTCTATTACCATTGTTGTTACTCATATTACCATTATTCCAATTAGCATTGCTATTATTTCTTTTAACATCATTGGTTTAGTTTCAGCTCACAGGAAGCTTGAGGCTTAATTAGGATTTTGTAGATGAGGGAGGAATCCTATGTGAGATTCCTCTGCTTGACAACAATCACAAAGGCATCCTTGACTTCAGGAATGATTTCCCTAGTAAAAGACTGCTCCTTATGGGCTGATAGATATCATCAAGGCCCGTAAGAAACTTCATGAGCTTCAAGAGCTTACCATGATCTATCAGCTCAGCCCTAGACTCACAAGCATAATCAGGAAATTAGTCATGATATCAATTCATAAAAAGAGAATTTCAATTTATGGTAATTATTCAAAACAAGGCAAATCCACCTTGTTTAATAATTATTTATTTTTTACAACAGATTAAACACAATTGAGCCATCAATTCTATCATAGGTTTTTTGCAATTCTTTCCAAACACTTTCCTCACATTATCAAAGAAACAGACCAAAGAATAAACATCTTGAGTCAAGAACTTAAGATCTACATTAGAACAACTGCATTACATTCTGTTCATTGTTCTAGAATGGGGAACCCTTAGTAAGACACAAGTTCTATTAATAAATCTCATATTTTTTATGGGTTTATCTGTAAGGCTAATTTCATAGCACTGCCCAAATTCTATAACATTCGCGCAACCTCAGTTAATTTTACAAAAACAATGGAAGCACAATTAGAATCATTGCATGAAGATGAGGGATCGCACCTGATCCAAGAACCACTCATATTAGCCATAATAAAGGCAGATATCACAAGAATACTAATATTATAGAAGCATAAAACTCCAGAACAAACGAAAATTGAACACAAAATTAAACAATCAACTAGCAGCAAACAAACAGGAACAGAAATGTATCGCAAATCATTTAGCAGAAAAACTAACATCTAACGTAACCACTCAACAAGATGTTGCAACTCCACTGAATAATCCCAAAATCTATCCTCCAACGAAATAAACATCAAAAAACTAAAGATCAAGAAATTATACTCTACAATCCACCCAATATCACAATACCTTGAGCCTTGGTGCGATAGATATTGGACAGAGAGGTAGGGATTCATACATTTTGAGTGGCAAATCAGGATTAAGCCGAATCCGTTTGACACCATAGAACATGATTGTATTCTCTTCAGAGGAAAAAATGAACTTACAGTGCTATAGAAACAGGCAGCGTAAGATAATGATAACCTAGATTCATCTTAGTCTAGGAGTTATCAGCAGAAAACGCCTCAAGTCACCTAGATTCACTTAGTGTCTCTAGGAGAGATTGTAAACCACGGCCAAAGCCCAATTAGATCAAACAAATCCAAGAATCAAGAAACCCTAAAAGTGAAAAAATTAGGGTTCTTGAGATTCAAACCCAAAACGGATCAATAAACACCGTCTAATCAAACGATTAATACCAACCAAGAACAACCTTCAAAACCTATGAAAATCAGAGAATCCTAAAAATAACGGTTTCAAGAAAAAACAAAAACCTATTCAATCATCTCCAATTAGAACCCAAAGAATATCACCAGTGAGCGCGCTGCTCTGATTACCATATAAAAATGGGTATGAGTAAACTACAATTATGAATCACCCAGCCAACCACCCTTGGTGATCATATTATTATTAAATCAAATTACAAGAAGACAAGTCCGTCAAACACGGAGGTTCTTGACTAGTACTATTACAATGAAACACATGATTAGTCCCCTGTTCAGAAGGATCCTATCACTCTATACAACTCACACTTACAGAGTATTCAATCTAAACCAAATTTTATGATCTAAAGATCAAACTAAAACCAACTACGAAATTGTTATAAACTAAGAGAGAAAAGAGGAAGATATGTTGTAGGTGTGATTCTTTTCAAGTTTTGGCATATCCTAGCTGGAAAGAAGCTTTATATACTGTTACATTTTTACCTTAGACCTGCACAAAGAAACTTAACACTTCATGCTCAATCTTTAGATAGATAGAAAATATTTACATTAATATACCCCTGAACTACATAAGATTGCCAAAGGAAAACCATTACTTTGAACTATTTTTCTTTAAACCAATCAAAGCATATTTTAACGGATACAAGTAATATTTCTTCAAGAGGCTTAAATCGGCGACAAACTCTAACTACATGTTTTTATTCCAAGTTGGAGTACCGACTACCTTTCAACAACCAAAGGAGTGAGGACCTATGCCACCGGAAATGGGTAGTCATTTCTATGAGCTTTATTAGAGTTGAGATTAATTTATGATGTCATGATATGTGAGAGTGGAAAATCTTTCTAAAAAGTTTAAGTTGAGAGTGTATATGTGTTGTCCGGTTCTTGTGCGTTATACAGTGTCTCTTTTTTTTGTTCTCTTTGGTAATGAAGGTTGTTTTTGAGCGAGCTTCTATCTGTTTCTTATTTTCTTTGTATGTAACTCTTAGCAAATCTTTACTCTAAGTTTTAGTTGGAAAAATCTCAATTAAAATAAGTAGAAACTAGGTTTCGAGCCTATTCATTATTCATCATATACTCCTTCATCACTACAAATTACAACTTTTAGAAAGAAACTTGAATTTCATCTAATTAGGGTTTCTCATTCGATTTGTGGTAAGATGGAAATTACTTTAAACAAGTCTTAACAACAAACTTAAATTAAACATTGAAATTATTTATCTTTTATTGTTTTCTTTAAAAAAAAAAATTTCTCATAATATTTTAAATAGAAAGTAACGGTTTATAAAGAACAAATAACTCGTAGGTATTTGAATTGAATAATATAAAGAACAATGGGGGGGGGGTTCTTCGGGGAATTGATTAAGTTTAAAATGTTGGTTTGGGGGGGGGTATTTTTTTTTTTTTTTTTTTAAATACTGGATATCCCGTTTTAAAAAGGGGGGCGACCTTATCATAGAATTTTTAATTTTTTTGATTTATAAAAAAACAAAATATTATATAAAAACAAACATATTATTGGTAATAAAAAAGGGCAATTCTTAATCCGTTTTTTTTTTTTGGGGGTGGGGGGTAATATTTGGGGGGCGGGGGTTGGGGGGGGGGGGGGGGGGTTTGTGGGGCTGGTGGGGGGGGGGGGTTTGGGTGATTTGTTTTATTTTTTTGTTTTTTATTTTTTTGCTATCTTTTTTTATCCCCTGTTTTCCCCACAAAAACTGATCAAAAAGGGCCCACCAAACGGGTGGAAAGGAAGTAAAAAAAAAATAAAATAGTCCCGTTCTTTTTTTTATTGGGGGGGGGGGGGGTTTTAATGAAAATATAAACATTCCCTCTCCAACTAAAACATCCAAAAAAAAAAAAAATTCAGAATCTGAAAATAAGATTAAAACATAGTTAATATACCCACTTTTCCAACAAAAACCCCCAAAACCTTGTCCTAGATCTCGATGAGTTGAACTACGACTCATGGAGTGAACTCTTCACGCTGCACTGTAAGAGTTTTGGTGTGTTAAAATTTATTTATTTTAAAAATGGGGGCAATACCCTCCACGAGCGCTGACCGAAGCCAGTGACGATGTGGGGATTACTGTCTCTTCTTTGCAAACTCTGTTTTTGGCGACCATCCACATATACCTCTCCTTAACGGGTAACTCAAAAGAACGTTACTGCTTGTGACGTTTGGAAGCAACTCAAGGACGTGTTCCATGACAATAAAAACGCAAGAGCCATGCAACTTGATAACGACTTGCGCACCATTGAAATTGTTAACATGTTATTACAGTTGACTACTCTTCCACAATATTGATGCCTGTTGATGAGAAAATTTTGGTCTCATATGTTATTAATGGTCTTGGCGATCGTTTTGACCAAGTTGCTGGTATAATTCGTCATCGGGATCCAACTCCCACGTTTGCTCAAACGCAATCCATGCTACTTCTTGAAGAAAGCCGTCTTGCTCGCTCAAGTCTTATCGTCATTTGCTTGCGAGCTCTTTATCAGGTTCGGTCCTTTTGTGCTAATTCCAACAACCGTACCACCCCCACAAAAATCTTCTCAACGGCATCACATAACTATCAAGTGAGGGCATTGCAACTTTGGTATGCGTTGCAAATATCATCATGTGCCTTCGGAATGAGCACACGTCTGATATTTCTAGTGGGTCTCAATACCAATGTTTCAGATCCTCAATGGAGGTCACTTGGGTCATTCAATTGGTTACTGGAAACCATGCACGGTGTTAAGATTGTGGTAGACTTAATCCCACCAATTGCATGGGATATGCACCAAAACGAGGACTCCAGTTGCTTGTTGTGGTAATAGTCATGTTCAACAGCTCGGTATGTGGTTATCCTAATGCGTCTAGTGGTATGTCTTAGGCAAGCACAATTAATGGGGCTCCATATGCTTTTGGCCCCTAACGGATTCCTGAAGCGGTTGCAAAGCAAGTTATACTGGGGTTCGCACGTTGTTGTATGGGACCGTATGGGAGCAAGCAAAACTCTTGCGCAAGCTTTCATGCTATGACGGTTCAAGACTTTGGTGACTCAAGTTGGTACATGGATACCGGCGCTACGTCACATCTTGCTTCGAATGCATGTAAACTCACTTCCATTTCTAATAATAGTATTATTTCAGCTATACTTGTTGGTAATGGTAATTCTATTCCCGTTACTACCTCCGGACATAGCATGTTACCCACACTTAATCGACCCTTACGTTTGCATAACATTCTTGTCACACCACAAATTATTAAAAATCTTATTTCCGTTCGCCAATTTACACGCGATAACCATTGCTCTATTGAATTTGATCCGTTTGGTTTTTCTGTGAAGGACCTATGGACCCGCCACCTGCTTCTCTGATGTAACAGCAATGGCGATCTATACCAAGTCTTGCCTCCCACATCATCACCTTCTGCTTTTGTGTCAACTAATCAGTCTACGTGGTATCAACGACTCGGTCATCTGGAGAATGAAGTGTTACGTTTTTTAGCTTCTAATAAAATGATTGATTGTAATAAAACTAAGTCTTCAACTTTGTTCCATGCTTGTCAACTTGGCAAGTATGTTAGACTTCCTTTTTCCATTTCCAATTCTCGTGTTGAGAACGCATTTGACATTATACACTCGGACCTTTGGACTTCACCAATTTTGAGTGCTAGTGGTTTTACATACTATGTGCTTTTCTTAGATCATTTCTCTCATTTCCTTTAGGTTTATCCGTTGCATAAAAAGAATGATATGTTTGACAAATTTTTGCACTTTCGTATGTATGTGAAAACAAAATTTAATATCGAAATTAAATCCTTCCAATGTGACCATGGAGGTGAGTTCGACAATCACCAATTTGATACACTTTTTAACAACGGCATTCAATTCCGATTTTCATGCCCCAAAACCTCACAACAAAATGGCAAGTCGGAAAGAATGATACGTACCATTAACAATCTAATATGAACACTTCTTTTTCAAGCAAACCTTCCCCCGCAATTTTGGGTCAAGGCTCTACACATGGCAATACACCTACTTAACATTTTACCCTCCACCGCCATAAACAACGACATCCCGTTTACTAAACTTTTTAACAAACCGCCCACATATACCTATCTCCGGACTTTTGGTTGCTTATGCTATCTAAATGTACACACCACCCACAAACTTGAGCCACGTTCCACTCGATGCATCTTTCTTGGCTATCCCGCACAACATTGCGGTTATCGATGTCTCAACCCAACTCCCGAACAAGGGGGAAAAACCTAAAATCTTTAAAAAAAACTCCTACAAGAAATTTTTCACTTCTAAACTACTCTATGGGACAAATAACGAAGAATGAAAAAGACTAGACCGAAAACGAGATTCGTTGGAATTGATCCCAAAAACAGTCAAGACAAAAAAAAACCGCACCCCCGGACCGTTCTTAAATAAGATGAAAAGTTATAAAAAAGACCCTATAGAGACGAAAAATTTATATATTTTTCACTACAAACTAGATGAAAAAATAAACTTTTCATATAAAAAGCAAATATTTTTTTGATAAATATTTATGTATTTTTTATGAATACTTTAAACTTTTAACGAAATAAAAGTTAAAAAAATATTAAATGAGTTCGAAAAATTCTGAAAAATTTACAAAAAATACTAGATACTATGACAATTCTACGAAAAATAAGAAACAAAAATAAGCTAAAGAAATAAGCCCGAAATTAAGCTATTACAGCTTATTAAGCTTAAAGGGACAAATTGTGTATAAATACACAAGCCCTTGAGTCTTTAACGAAAAAGACCCAAGGGCGCAGTGGTAAGGGTGTGTGTTAAAAGGGGATCGTATCGCTTGGTCCCGGGTTCGAGTCTTGCTCACCCGGGCCAAGTGTCTTTCCCCTTCTTTTTTTTTCGAAAACTCAAAGAAGCAAAGTTGTTAAGCTCGTGGGGCTTAACAACTTGACTTCACAAACTTTTATGAAAAGCAATAAATTAAGCTTATAATAAGCCTAAACTTGACAGTTAGCTATAAAGGCTAAAAGGCAAAAATAAGCTAAGTCCTTTTGGACTTAGGGTCGAAATAAGCTAAGCTAAACTCAAATAAGCTAAAGAGGCTTAATCTAAACCTAGGTAAGCTAAAAAAAACTACAAGCTAAAACTAATAAGCTGGTTAGAACAGCTTATGATGACAGAATGCTTAAAAGGCAAAAAAAGCTAAGCTTGGGCATTCAAATAAGCTAACAAAAGGGCAATAAGCTTAAAAACTTGACTAACCTATCTAAATAAGCTATTTGGACAAAAGTGAGCTTATGAAATAAGCTGAAATAAGCAAAAATGAAAATTGAGCAATCCCTATACCTAACTTAAGCTAAAAACAGTCAAAGGGCAAGTTTTGGCTTAAAAATAAGCCAACAAATAAGCTCACTAAAGTCTGAAACTTTGAGGGCTTATCTAAGAGCTTATAAACTCTTAAAATAAGCCAAAAACTTGGGCTTAAGAACACTAAATGACAAAGAAAAAGGGGCTTAAAATCTCCCCTTTGCACCAGGGGAGATTTAAGCTAGACTTGAGTGGCTTATTTGACAGCTTATTAAAAGCTGTCAAATAAGCTCAAATTGGAAAGAAAACTAAAAACAGATTGAGTATTCTAGCTTATGGACTTGTGCACAATCTTTTGGCTTTTGAAAATCATAAAAACTTGCTGAAACTTGTGGATGAAAAAGGGCTTATGGATGTGTTAAAACTGTTATAAGCACAGTTGGTGGATTTGACTCAAAAAGTCAAATGACACCAAGGGTTTGTTATAACCTGTTTAATACACTCAAAACACTTACTTTTTGACACTTAAACTCACACCTCAAGTGCTTAACTAAATAAGCACTTGTGGTGTCTCTTAAAAGTCACAGTTTCAAGATTGGTTTTAGAAAACCTTGGAAAACAATTTTTAAACCTTGGAACCCTTAAAAACAGCTTAATACAAGCTTAAAACTTAAGCTTAATCAAGCCAAGTTACCTCAACCCATGCCAAGACTTGTTTTGACCCATTTTAAGGCTTATGCCAAACACCCCTTTACTTTAAGCTGTCAAACTAAAGGGACATTAAAATCTATTTTAACACTAAAATTATTAAAACCTTTTATCTACTTTTACTTAATCTAACCTCATAAAGCTATTTTAAAACTAAAACTTGCAGCTTATTAATGGAAATAAGCCACTTTCTCACCTAGCTTATTACACTAACTTGGCAGTTTTAAGATATAAACTGAGATTACACACATTTATTCAATGAAAACTTACAACATATAAATAACAAGTCTAAACAAATGTGTTTGCAAAGATTAAAAGCAAATAAGCTAATGTCTTAAGCTAAAAATTAAGCTAAGTTAAAATTGAGAAATGAAACCTTGATTATTTTGTTGTCTCAGAACCAAGCCACTCTTGTTGAGTGAGTGGCTTAAAACCTGAACCTAATGGCTCCTCAGCCTCTAAACCTCAATAAGCTGAATTTAAGCTTATTGTTCCTTGTAGCTTCCAAAGTGAATCAAATGCACTCACATGATCATGTTTTGATTTGAACTAAACAAAACTAGCAATGAATAACTTTTTAACAAATCTTAAACTGAATTTGAGCTATAAAAGTAAAAACACAAAAAGCTTATTAAGCTAGCTAATTTTTGAAATGAAAAACTCCATGAAATTAAAACTGAATTTTATTACTCAAAAGGTAACATACAAGCTAAAGATTACAGGGTACACGTGCTTAAAGCTGATTAAAAACTTGAAGGAAAATACCAAAAATTACAAAGTTAAAAATTAAGAACTAAAAACTAACTACTCTTTTCTTCTGTCTTCTTCTTCTTTTATAGCTGAGTCCTTGTGTTAGTTGTGTGAGAGGGGGAAAGCAAACAAATCCTAGCCCTTCAATTTCATCAATAAACAATCTTGGTCGTCGATATGAGCTTAGGGGGATGTGAGATTGCCAACTTGGCAATCTTACAGCTGGGAAAGGTAGTGGAGGGGGAGGGAATGGTTTACCCATGGTGGTGGTGAAGGTTTACAGGGTAAAAACGGGTTAACACACCCGTGAGTTGGTTTGGGGGGAAAAACGAGCGGGAAAATTGGTTTGAGTATAACAGGGGATGTGTTTGGGGAAATGGCAAGTTAGGTCCCTCAGGGTTATATCCTCCTTTGCACAATTCGTCCTTGTGGTTATATAACTTTTGGGGACTTGGCAAAACAAGTCCCCAAGAGTTATATAACTCTTTGCAACAAAAGTCCTTGGAAGTACTACTCTTTTGGAATTGGCAAGAACAATCCTTGAGAAATAACTAGCAAAAAAAAACAGTTTAGCCCTTCTTTTTCTTTTCTCCTCTTTTCTCTTATAAATATAAGTTTAGGGGTTTGTCAATTTCAACCCTTAAACTTATATTTCTTGATGTGTTGACATTTTGGCTTCGGGGTTGACTTGGATTGACTTTGGCTTTGACCAGTTGACTTTTCTGTTGACTTTTTGACTTGATTGGACTTTTTCGGTTCTTCGATTTGGCTTTGTCTTTATCACAGTCTTTTTCCATCCGAGTCTTGTTTTGTCAGTTTTGGCTTTGTTTTTCGTCCTTTTCTTATTATCCTATCCTTGCACAAACACATAGCAAAACAAGCATATATTAGGCATTTTAAGGTCCGGTTTGTTATTTTAGCACATTTTTTAAAAGTAAAATGGTAATGTGAATTATTAACACAATACCAATGATACATACCATTAACAATCTAATCCGAACACTTTGTTTTCAAGCAAACCTTCCCCCGCAATTTTGGGCCGAGGCTCTACACATGGCAATACATCTACTTAACATTTTACCCTTCACCGCCATAAACAATGACATCCCGTTTACTAGACTTTTTAACAAACCGCCCACATATACCCATCTTTCGCACTTTTGGTTGCTTATGCTATCTAAATGTACACACCGCCCACAAACTTGAGCCACGTTCCACTCGATGCATCTTTCTTGGCTATCCCGCACAACATCGCGGTTATCGATGTCTCGACCCAACTACCAACAAAGTCATCATATCTTGACATGTCAAATTTGATGAGAATATATTTCCCAATGGCCATGCAAACTTAACCTCAACAACAATCTTACCAATTTCTACATACTGATGACACTCCATCCCTTATTTCCATTCGTTTACTTACAAGCCCACAACAGCCCACAACCACTAACTCCAATCAAACTCCACAACCAGGCCCAATTACACTTACGTCTACATCTACAGAACCCATGTTTTCTAGCACTACTCCAACCTCTCCTATCGAACCTCCAACACCCCTCCACTTCTGCAACCCATCATAATACAGCCCAATCCGTGACCACCACCGCCCAGGCCCACCATGAATCCAACCCACCTCCTACTAGCCAACAACAACAGCAGGCTCCCAACTCTCATTTCATGGTCACTCATTCGAAGGTCGGTACGGTTAAAACCAATCCCAAATATGCGTGTCATATTACTACACCATCTCCAATCTAATGCTCACATCTATATGCCTTACGTAACCCTCAATGGCAACATGTTATGCAAGACGAATATAATACCCTTATTGCTAATGGTACGTGGGTCCTTGTTCCTCGACCGCAAAATGTTAATGCAGTGCGTTTCATGTGGCTATTTAAACATAAGTTTCGTGCAGATGGTTCTCTTAGCAGGTATAAGGCGCGTCTTGTCGCCAATGGGTGTAGTCAGCAACAGGGTATTGACTGTGATGAGACCTTCAGTTCGGTTGTCAAATCGGCCACTATTTGCACTGTCCTCAGCTTAGCAGTTTCGCATGCCTGGCTTATACATCAGCTTGACGTGAAGAATGCATTTCTTCATGGTCACCTCTCAGAAACTATTTACATGCATCAGCCTCCAGGCTTTGTTGACCCTACTCGTCAAGGTTATGTGTGCCTCTTGAAGAAGTCTCTTTATGGCCTCAAACAGGCTCCTCGTGCATGGTTTCAGAGATTTGCTAGTCATGCCATCAGAGTTGGTTTTAGACACAGTAGCATTGATTCTTCTCTTTCTATTTACCATCAGGGTATTGAGATCGGTTATCTTCTACTGCATGTTGATGATATTATATTGACAGCATCCTCTTCAACATTACTACATCGCCTCATTTCCATTCTACATAGTGAGTTTGCCATGAGCCCATGACTCATCTTGGCCCGCTCAATTATTTTCTGGGTATTTCTGCACATCGCACCGATTCTAGTATGTTTATCTCACATGCTAAGTATGCCATTGAAATACTTGAGCAAGCTCACATGCTTAACTGCAACCCGTGTAAGACTCTTGTTGACACCGATTCTAAACTTGGACCCGATGATGACCCTGTTGAGGATCCTACTTTATTTCGCAGTCTTGCCGGTGCATTACAATATCTTACCTTCACCCGCCCAGATCTCTCTTATGCTGTCCAGCAGGTTTGCTTATTTATCCATGACCCTCGGGAACCCCATTACACTGCGCTAAAATGCATATTGCGTTATGTTCGTGGCACTTTGGATCATGGTCTCCAGTTGTATCGGTCTCCCACCACTCAGCTCGTTGCATACTCTAATGCCGACTAGGCCAGCTGCCCGTCTACCAGGCGCTCTACATCTGGGTATTGTGTATTTCTTAGTGATAACCTCATTATGTGGTCATCTAAGCGCCAACATGTTATCTCTCGCTCCAGTGCTGAAGCGAAGTATCGTGGTGTCGCTAATGTTGTTGCCAAGACGGCTTGGGTTCGTAACCTTCTTCAAGAGTTGCTTGTTCCGCTACGCTCTCCACATTAGTATACTGCGACAACGTTAGTGCTGTCTATCTGTCCACTAACCCAGTACAACATCAGCAAACAAAACACATTGAGATTGACATTCATTTTGTTCGTGATTTTGTTGCTACCGGCCATGTTTGGGTTCTTCACGTCCCTTCACGCTACCATTATGCATATATCTTCACCAATGGCCTTCCTTCTCCATTGTTCACCGAGATTCGCTTCAGTTTGAGCGTTCGCCTTCCTCCCGCTCCAACTGCGGAGGCGTATTAATGGGCCCCATAGTATTTGTATATTGTTAAAGTCCATATTGTATTATTTGTAAGGGCTTGGCCCATGCATAGTTAAACCCTAATGTTGTACGCCTATATATTCTTTGTATGTTAATGAGAAAGTATGGATCACAGCCTCCATTCTATCTTTATATGTTCATCATAGTAGAGTTTGTTCATCAAATAAAGTCATCAAAAAATGTGGAGAAAACATCATTATTTATCAAGTAAATGTTCCCAAGAAGGTTGTTCATCACGTAACATTGAGGAAAACAAAATTATTCTTCACAAACACAAATTTTGTTTTTATGTTCATCGAATAATACAAAAATATATGTTATATCAATTAATATAAAATGCTCATCAGTTTTTCTTATTTTCATCAATGTGTTCATTGTTAGTGGATAATCTTTTCGTTCCAAAATTATTGTCCACAGAAAAAAAATACACAGTTTAAGAAAAACGCATTAATTATTGTTTTGGTTTCTACGAAAGAAAAAAAAAGACAGTTTTACATTTTGTTTTCTTTTATGTTGGTAAATATCAATTTAAACTAAGAGTAATATGGTAAACTTAAACAAATCTAAATACTATTATTTCTAGAAATGGACAATTATTTTAGGACAAACCAAAAAAGAAAGATGGACAATAATTTTGAGACGGATGTAGTATTATTCTTTGGGTTTATCTTATTATTTGTATTGGGCTCAAGCCCAAGCTCTAAAATACTCTTGTACGCTATATGTATTGTTTGATGTTTAATGAGAGACATACGGAACCCTTTACACGCTTACATGGTATCAACCACCGTTGATATCGATCCTAAACCCTAACCAGCCGATCTCCTTTAAAACACTTGTTCTTACGTCGATCGTTGGTATTGTGATTACCAGTCGACGAAACTCGTTTGTTTTCTCGACCATTGGTATTTGTGATTACCAGTCGAGGTGATACAAATGGTAATCAATATTCATGACATAACGTTCATCAATATTCATGACATAACATTCATCAATACAAAATGTTCATTAATACTCTGCTTAAAACAGATAAGAAGTGGCACATGTCAACACCGGATGACATTTTACACTTTTTAAGCAAAACCAACTTTCTATTTAATCATCCTCCTAAACTTACGACCTAACTTATTTTTCCATAAACCCTCTTTAATCGGTCAGCTGTATGTTTGCGGTGAAGAGTGAAAGCATTGGGACAATACCTCAATGGCGGAGTAAAGATGATACGAGTATTTGATTTATGAATAACGTAGTAAGTAGTGTTTCTTAACCTTATGCATATCTTATTAATACTTAACTAGTGACAATATTGGTGGTTTCTCACTAAGAGCATGAGAAATGGGAAAAGCCTTTAAAAGCTTTTTATTATTTTACAAAGTCATTTTTGATGTTTTTTGTCATTGCACTAAAAGCTTTTTGAGAAAGTTTTTCACAAAATCTTGACAAACTACAAGTCTTTCAAAGAAGTTGTAGTCATTAAATGAAATTTACATTAAATGCTTTAAATGCTAAAAGTTTTTGACAAAGCTAGCATTAAGGATGATGTAACACATTTACTAGGTAGGGCAAGAATACCGGTTATAATACATCCAAAAAGTTAATGTTGATAAACTGATACCAACTCATCACATACCATCATAAATGAGAAGTACAATGTTGTGGTAGAGTTTTTTTTTCTGCAAAAGATATAAAATTAATGCAATTATGCAAATTCTATTTATGCCTCTACACAAAAAATGTGGGTGTTAAATATCCTTAAAAAAGTGTTTTCCACAAATGTTTGAGGGCGATTTGAGCGAATTTCATCAAAATTTGACAAGTGTTCATGCAAGTACTAGGTCAATTTGTGACACTTGTCGATTTTTAATGCAAGTCGCTTAAATCGCTCAGATCATTTGTAAAAAACACCTTTTTTTAGGTGTTTAACACCCACATTTTTTGTGTAGAGGACATAAATAAATTTTTCCCATAAAATTAAATTTAAAACTCAGCATTCAACTAAAATTAAAGATGGTTGAACATTCCCATTTATCCCTGCAAAAATACCAACACGACACACTTTTTGGATGAAAACCTACCACTCGAAACACAAAATAATGTTGTGGTGATATGTACAAATTAAAAAAAGTATGATTTTGATATAAAAGTGATGTTATTTTAATTTATTTCATTAATTTTCTCTAACTTGTAATTAGGGATGGATGCAGACTCAGGATTTTTAAGAGGGTGTTGCACAAAAGAATTGTTGGGCTAACTAAAATCACACCGTAAGAAACGAATGTAGCGAAAAAGATTATCGGGAGTTGCAAGTACTAAAAAACGACAGTTTTGAAATTTTATTGCACTTCGGAAACTAAAATCGGGTCTAGCCTGTGTCACACCCGACACCCATGGAGTTCCGTCCTTGCTTCTCATCATTCAACAAACTTTGATATGTTTAAATTTTCATCTTTTATAACATGCTTTTGTGGCGTGCAAGTGGACATTGATTGATATACCGTAATGTTTTGGAATATTTGTTGGATCACAGAATCATATCATATATTGCAATAAAGAAAGACGTTGAAAGCAA
>BQNB010138891.1:3609-17636 GCA_026074375.1 Tanacetum coccineum
TTTCAATTTGGGAAGGCCAGTCACAATACCATACTTCGAAAGCAAGTTGATGGTATCGAAGTTTAGATGTGAGAGACGATGATGCCATAACCATGCTTGTGACGATGTAGCTTTAGACATTAAGCAAATTGGATTGGGAGTGGATATGTCTTGAAGAGTGATGGAATACATATATGTGCCACAAGAACCGGTGAGTAGATCATGTCCCTACAAATCACGAATATAACATGTAGACTTTCGAAAAGAAACTTCTAAATTCGCATCACATAATTGACCAACGGAGAATAAATTGTGATTCAGCCCTTCGACGTAGTAAACCCTTTTGATAGTTATATTCCCTTGAACCAGATCTCCATAACCAAAAATCGGTGCAATTTGATCATTTCCAAACTTCATCGTACCTGGAAATTTCTCCACAAAATTACTTAGAAGCTTGCAATTTCTCGTCATGTGCTTTGAGCACCCAGAGTCGATGATGAATAGAATTATCTCTACGAGTTGCAAAAGAATTAAAAGATGATGGAGTATTTGATATAGTGGATTTCCTAAGAGTAGTGGGTTCTGAAATAGTAATAGTTCTAGACTTAGTTCCTAGATGCATACTAATATTTGGTTCAACATTCACTGTTTTAGACTTAGGTTTCCATTTATATCCTGGTGGTGTGATCTTACAGTACCACCATCTACATGTCTTGCTAATCTGCTCAAATTGCTTCCTAATTGTGCTTCTAGGTTTTTGGTTAGTGGATTCTGCAGGTACTATTCTCTTAAGGGGTGTTGCAGCAGATTGGTTCACAGTTTGTTTGGGTTCTTTAGTACTAATAGGCACAACAATTGGGTGTTTAGTCCTAGAATTCACGCCATTAAGATAATGAAGAACACACATATCATGATTGTCATTTAGCACACATTTTCCACAAGTAACACATACAAAGTTTACATTCGAGGTCTTAGCATTCAAACTGTCATTACACGCAGTTCCAGACGTTTTATTATTAGAAAACCTAAAATTCCTACGGTGGTCTTCTACTTGTTGTTTCTTCCCTTCACTATTGTTATGCATGACTCTATCTTCTAATTTGTTGCTCTTAAGTTGTGGTTTGCTAACACTAGTAGTGGAAATTACTCCTGTAGAGAAAGACACGCGTTTGTTAGTTTTTCTAATGTCTTGAGGCAACTGTGGTGTTCTAGTTTGATTAGGCTTTGTGTGCATTTTATACATTCCTGGAGCAATCATATTTGTATTCTTTAAAATTGACTTCACATTCTTAGACAAAATCTGTGCACTGACTGGTTTTGAAAAATCATTGGACACATTAATTGTGGTAACTGACTTTGACTTTGAAAAATCTGTCTTTGCAAGAGAATCTGAAAAAGTAGCCGGTTTACCTAAAACTGATTGTCTTTGACTTTTAAAAGCATTTGGTTGTCGAATAACCGATGGTTTTTCAAACTTAGTTTCCACAGATTTTCCTTTTAATTTTTCAATGAGTTTCTTCAACTCACTTATTGCAATGCCTTTGTCTTGTAATTGAGCTTTCAAGTCTTGAATTTCAAAATATTTTTCATGTTCTTTCAGAAATACTTTTGACTGATTTTCTTTAAAAGCTTTGTCATTTTTTATCTGATCCTGACATTATTGTAAAGCAAGTTCAAGATCGATAGCATGTTGTTGAAGTGCTTCAAAACTCTTTGACGTTATATTACTTTTTGAAAGCTCTTTTTCAAGATGTTCACATTTGAAAACTTGGTCCACATAATCACATTGTAAATCAGTGAATTCATCGAGAGTAGTATACACACCAAGTATAGCATTCATGTGATCAGCATAATAATATTCCCTGGAAAGTCAGTCGATTTCATTCAAAAACTGTGTTTTTTGAGTTTCCAGTTGAGATTTGAGAGAGTCTACTTCATGTTCAAGAGAATTAAAGTATCTCAAATCAGCAACCATTTCCTCTTTCAAACACAAGTGAAATTTTTCTAAATCAGCATTGATTCTTCAAATTTGGGGACAAAAATTTCCTTCGATTGTATTTTGAATGAATGGATCTATGTGACCAAAATATGTTCTTTTAGCGATTGTTTGTTTGCAACGTTCAACTCCATCAAAAATCGTGTCAACACTACTTTTAATTTTGAAAAGCTCTTTAGAGCTTTTACACTTTTGATCCCCACGGAATGGATTCATCCATCCGTTTTTCTAACAAAGTTGTGTGTTTATTAAAAGACTTTTAAATTTTCATTCTTGACAGGTGCATGACTCATTTTTGACCTTTCTGAAAAATATCTATGTTCAGGCGACTTTTCACGTTGTGGAACGAACAAATCATAAAGATTATTCAAATTTTTATAATCAAAAGGTCTGATTAAATCACTTAATTTTGATCGACTTGCTTAGGCAAGACGAATCGTTTCGTCAGATTCAGTGGCTAACATTAAAGAAAGATTACCATTATAGCAACCTATATCATACAGATGAGGATTCACTCTTTGAGCTTTCTTAAGGAACTCGGGTTTTACAAAACTCGTTTTACAATTACGAATAAGCATATTTATTGTTTGAACTGATTGACCGGTTTTGTAAACAATATCATCCAAAACTTTAATTTTATTTTCCAAAGCAATGACTTTTTCAAGTTCTTTGTCTTCAAGAGTTTTGTGAAACTTTTTCTGGGCCTCTTTTTCTTGTGACATTATGGAGATGGTTTCTTGATGTGCAACAAGTTCCTTTTTCATTTCTGAAAGCGTTTGATTTAAATCGTTTATCTTTCGAGTATATTCATTAAATGACTTTTCAGATTCCATTTTGTATGACATTAAATCCCCTTTAGCTTTTACACAATCAATTGCCACCTTTGACGCATAATTCACATCATGATACCTATCAAGTTCAGCTTGGAACTTCTTAAGGTCTTTGAACATCAACTGATTAGTCTTTGACAGTTCATTGTTTGCTTCTTTGAAATGGTTATTTGATGATTCTAAACTTTTATTTTTGGTTTTGAAATCCTCAATTTCACCTTTCAATTTATCAACTAAAGTCTTGTTTGATGATTCCAAAAATTTATTACGGTTTTTGTTGTCATCAATTTCACATTTTAGTTTCTCAATTAAAGAAGCAAGCAAATCACGTTCTTTAGCAAGATCATAATCATCCTGGTCAACCGTTTCTCTGTTAGTACTCAATATCTAATGAATCAATAGTGATGTTAGTATCACCTTGTTCCTCCAGATATGTGTCATTAACAGATTCAGGTTGCTCAGGATGTTCTCTGTCATTGGCAAACACATTATAGTTATCATTATCATTGTGTACCTTGTGTAATGGCTCAGTATCAAAGATGGGTCCAGAATTGTCAGCAGCATCTGGAGTAACTTCTTGAATCTGTGCCATGTACATATAATGTGCTTCCAATTCCTGATGGTCAGGTTCATCATCAGTGTCATCCCTCCAATCAGCTTGTTCAGCACTCAACTGGATTCCAGCTTCCTCTTGCTTACACAGTAGCATCTTCTCCTTGTGATAAGCTGCATCCTTTGCCTGTTTTGGTTTCTGACATTCCTTTGCTACGTACCCATATTCCTTGCAATTATAACACTGAATCCCAGACTGCTGCACCACCTGTGTACCTACATTCTCCCTAGCACTAGCAACATTAACAACCCTTTGATTATCATACCCATTGCCTCTGTTAATTCTTGGAGTATTGTCCTAATTTGCTCTATTAGTGTTTGATGAAGTTCTGAGGTTGTTGTTGGTAGGTTTGTATATTTTATTGAATGGTAGAGAAATCAAAGCCATGAGTTTATCAATTTCCTTCTCTTTTGACATTTCATCATCTTCAGCAACCATAGTAGGTTCTTGATCATAAGTGGGTGGAGAAGAGTTGACAATTGCTTTTCCTATGTTTCTGGTAGCAGCTTGTTGTGATCTGGTTGAGGAATTGTTAGTGTAGTGAGTAGGATGGATTTGATGATGGTAAGTTGGTTGTTGTTGAGAAACAAGTGCAAGTGGATTAGCATTATGTGCTAGTCTTTCATCTCTTAATTCATTGACTTAATTCTGGTGTTGCTTCAAAATGTCATAAACTTTTTGGTAGGAGATAGTCTTCAACTCTTGACTCTGCTTAACAAGTGTCACAAACCTTTGCTATTCTGGTTGCAATTGAAGTAAGAACTGGACATTCACTTGATGATTGGTAACATCACACTTATTTTTGACAAGCTCATTCATCATCTTGTAGAACCTTGAGTAATACGATTCAAGTGATTCACCATCTCATGATGTGAACTTTCCAAACTCCTAATATAAATTGGTTTCGATCTTTAACATTGATTGATTCACCTTGTTTTAACCTTTTAATTGCTTTTCACATCTCACATGCATTTGGACAAGCATCAACTGTGGAGTAGATATCATTATCTATCACTGTGAGAATTATCTAAACAGCTTCAGCTTCAGCATTCAGTTGATCTTGTATGTCTTGTAAAACATTCTTGTAGTTCTCCATATACCCTTCTATAGTTGTTTCTGAACTATCCTCTGCAACTGGAACAGTCTTCTCAGTCCATTTGAATTTATAGGGTGGATTCTAGAGGCAATAGTGGATGAGTTCATTGTTAGGTTTGGGGTCAATGTATCTCTAGATTCTGGATTTCCACTGAACGTAGTTACCTGGTGCTAACATTGGTGGACGATATTTACCACCTGCTTCCATGATGGCATTGTGAAGAGCATTTGATGTTTGAGTTCGCAAATTGGTATTGGTATTTGACATTTTGATGTTGTGAGTGGATATCGGATCTTAAGTTTTATGAAGTGATTAAGATTGTGGTTTGTTATGAAATTCAAGTTCATAGGATTTTACAAGTCTTGATTAAACCGAGAAAAGAAACGAAACTTTCGCGAGATTTTACGAATCAAGAAGAAACCGTGAAGAATGAAGTTGTTAAATTGGAAATTATTGTTTGTTTACGTTTCTTTGAAGTCCAAATGAAGTGTTACAATAAAAGTCCAACTTGAATTTCACCGAATTTGACTTACCTGAAATTGATTTTTTGGCAAAATTTTGATTTTACTAAAAATGGTTCAATTTCGGTGAATAGTACCAAAAATGGTCCAATTTCGGTGAATAGTACCGAAAATGGTATAAATCGCCCCCTTTGAGACGTATAAATCGCCGCCTTTGGAAACCGTATTAATCGCCGTCTACCAAAAACGTATAAATCGCCGGATTTCAAACGCGTATAAATCGCCGTCTACTAAAAACATATAAATCATCGTCTACCCAAATCATATAAATCGTCGTACCAAAAAGTGTATAAATCACCGTACCAAAAAGCGTATAAATCGCCGTCTTCAAATTTTCCAGAAAAACAACTTTTGAATCGCTTAAAATACACACTTTTTGACGTTTTTGATTGATTTTTCTTGTACAACATTATATCTTAAGCCTAGTAGAAGCATAAAAACACAAACTTTGAGGTTTTAGAACAAAAAATTTCCGAATCAAGATTCTCAGAACACAAAACTTTTGAACCACAATATACAAGAAAAGTGAAATCTTTTGAAGTTTTTCAAAGTTTTCCTTTTACACCAAGCTTATACTAAGATAGATAAGCAATAAAGTACTGACCTTTATGAACTTTTGTGAATGTTTAAACCACATGAACCACACAAAAAATGCACACAACAATCACCAAAAACCCCTTGGCTCTTGATACCACTTGTTATCCCGAATACTTAACCCATAACACAACTAATAAGCATACCAATAAGCTCCAATAAGCACGAATCAAATAAGAGAAAAAGAAGAAAAGTAGAGAGAGAAACTATAGAGAGAAATAAAGAGAGAATGATTAGATTGGGAGGAAACACATACAAATGTAACCAACACCCTCTCCGTGTGTAGAGAGGGTCCTATTTATACCCTTAGCCTACTAAATGGCGTATGGTCTTACTACTTGGGCCGGGCTTGGCTTGTCTTGGGCTTTTAGCCCGAAACATAGACAATATTAGCTTAAAGTCCAAGCCCGTTAACCCCGACAAGCCTAATTTATAACAACACTAATTACGACTAAGACGACCGATAACATTCTTGTTCGACTTATATAAAAATAAGGCTAACAGCTAGGGAAGAAAACTGTCAAATAGCTTATACGTCGTATTCAGTAAACTAAATACGCCTTATTACACAAACAATAATATGCAAGCAAACAATAATACAGAATTATAAACTATTCTAAATTACACTAATCCTAAGGGTTAAGTTAATCTAATGTTAAAAACCAAAATATTAAATAAAAGTCAAGATTAAAATTTCACTCCCCGGCAGCGGTGCCAAAAACTTGATTGTGTTGTCGTGTAGGGTTTATTTTAGAGTATTTAAGTTTTAAATTTATATTTTGCCGACTTTACCTAAAACAACACTTTAACGGGTAGTGTACCCGATTAGATGAAGGTTCGTGATAAGTAGGGTGTCGATCACTAAGAGCAAGAACTAATCTTTTATTTTATCAATATTTTGGTTAACTAAACTAAGTTAATTTAAACTATGTTAATTCTATTCTATGTTAAACCTATGTTAAACCTATGTTAATCATAATTCTAACGGATAAGGGGGTTTTAGCCTGAGAGACTGGCAGAGGTTTATGGTAACATAGATCAACTTAAGACACACTAACACACGCAAGCAAATAAACAAAAGATAGAATAGTGGTCTAGCCAAATATAAGAAAATGGTATTAACCATAATTAATCCAATTAAAATGTTGGTTTGTTTATCTAGTGCAATAAATGTTTATCTCGAGGCGGCATATCATTCTTAAGACTTAGGTGGTACTTCTTCCTAAGACCTAGACACGTAGAATTTTGTCACAATTAAACGCATCCGCATAAAGCATCCTATTTGCTGATTATAATCTATCTTAGGGGTTAAAGCAATGGTGATCTTGTTAAACCCTAGCTCATAGAGACTTTACCCACTTACTGCTTAATGGCAATTTATATACTAGTAGTCCACTGGCCAAGTCTTTACCAATTGATTAAGAACGTACTCGTTGATCCTAAGGGTCACCTGCCGGTCCAACTAAGCTTACTAATCTAAAGGAAAAGATATGTCATTATTTGTGATCCTATTGGTCTAGATATATAAATCACTATATGGAGAGCCATCCTGGCATCTAGCTAACTTGGTCGGTATCACAAGATCCAGTTGAATGATAGGTCGCATACAAAATCACGTAAACAATTATAAATTGATAAACATAAACAAGCAATCAATGATAAATTAAACATTCGATATAAACAAACCAAACATTCAAATCTTCATAATAATGGCTAATACCCAAGGGTGGGTATTAGCCCTCAAACATCATAATCAATACAAGAGTAATAATTCAACCAAGGTAAACTAACCGAGTTAAACGAATGATATCAAAAATCAAAAGATTACTAGAGTATAGGAGATTACAAGGTGTTTCCTAAGGAATTAATAGCTTTGCTTGACCTCTTCTGCTCTTCTTGTCTTCTAAAAATCGACTTAAGGTATCGAAAATATGATCAAGCACACTGAAAACCCGTTTTTAGGTTTTCTATTTATACTGTTTGGAATTTGGTCGATACGGTGTATCGAGAGAGATGGATACGGCGTATCAAGGGTTTCTTGGAGTAGGGACCACGTTCGATATCTTCTAGAATATTTTATTACTTTATATTGAATACGGCGTATAGATGTCTCTTGCATACGGTGTATTAGACTTTATATCTTCTTGGTTTCTTGTGAAGTGCAGGCACATATACGTCGTATCTTCCTTGATGGATACGACGTATAGGATGTCAGAACATTAACCTTTAAATGTCTTCGTTTAAGCTCCAGAATGGGTGCCTTTTTGCTAATCTTCACCAAGTACTCCATACTTATTGTAATTCTCCAATACAAATGATTAAGTAACAATTCTTGCAATAATTATACAAAATGGGTTATTTACATGAGATAAATGATGCTATAAAAGTGACATTATTTGATGTCATCAAATATCCCCCCACTTGAATCCTACTTGTCCTCAAGTAGCCTTTAGAAGTTTATAAAAATGTATCCCTAAGGATTTTTCCGATAGAAAGTTGCGATAGTCGTCATTGCAGAAGTCCTCTTAAATTAATCTTTGCTAAGAGTTTGGGAGTTAGTTCACACTAGCGAAATGTGTCTCTGTGATCATAGGGAATACTTAAGTAAGTGTTTAGAAATAAGTTAGATGAAAAAGGTATTATTTATCGAAACAAGGCTAGGTTAGTTGCTCAAGGCTATAATCAACAAGAGGGCATCAATTATGATAAAACTTATGCCCCAGTTGTAGACTTTGAGTCTGCATGTAGAATACTATTAGCTGTGTCCTGTGTGTGTGTATGCTTTAGTTTTAAGCTAGGATTCCAAATTATAGGATGTAAAAAGTACATTCCCTGAAACCGCGCGTTGTTCGATCTCCCATGAGTGTGGGCAGACACAAGATTCATTCGGTATCTTAAAAAAACCCCGGATTCATGTTCTGACGATGATAATGAACAGTGTGTGTATTATGAGGTATTAAACAAGCACCCAAAGGCTTGCGTATGATAGATTAAAAGCCATTTATTATTGTAGCACTGGTGAATACAAAATGGGATGGGAATGGTAGATAACTCACTTTTTACCAAGAAGAAAAGTTTAAACCTCATCATCGTTCAAATATATGTCGACGACATTATATTCGGCTAGACTTGTCAAGGCATGTGTGATGAATTTGCCAAATCATGCATGACGAGTTCGAGATGAGCATGATGGGTATTTTCTTTAATCAATCTAAATATATTAAAGAAATGCTTAAGAAATTTGGCTTAAACGAATCTAAACCAATGAAAACCCCCCATGTCCTCCGATATTAAACTCACGAAAGACGAAGAGTGTGAGTTGGTAGATAGTACCAAGTATCAAGGCATGATAGGTAGTTTATTATACCTAACGGTAAGTAGGCCCGATATCATGTTTAGTGTTTGCCTTTGTGCACGCTTCCAAGAGGCTCCCAAAACCTCTCATCTTGAAGCGGTTAAGCGTATCTTCTGATAAATTTAAGGCACTGCGTACTTAAGATTATGGTATCCTAAGGGGACCGACATAGAAACAGTAGTATATGCCGACTCTGATCATACGGGAGATTATGTGGACAAAAAGAGAACTAGTGGTATTTGTACGTTCGTGGGATGTTGTTTGACATCTTTGTTCTTGAAGAAACAAACTGCTCTTGCTATATCCACTACCAAAGCCTTATACGTAAGCACCGGAAAGGCATGTTAACAAGCACTATAGATGAAACAAGCTCTTATTGACTACGACGTATGACTCGATGACGTCCTGATCATGTGCGACAATAAAGGCGCGATTGACCTTAGCAAAAAGCCGGTGCATCACTCTCGAACTAAACATATCGAAACTCGTCACCACTTTCTTCGTGATAATGTCCAGAAAGGACATATCTCTATCAAAAAAGTGTCATCCATCAACAACATCACCGACATTCTTACGCAACCCCTTAAACGTGAATCGTTTAATTATCTTCGTCTTGGTTTAGGAATGATGAAACACATTCCATAAATCGTGTTAGTCCGCTTCTATTTCTTCTAATCTCGATTCTAGTCTGCGTTCCATTCCGTGTCGTGACAATTTAACAACTTCATCCGAATCTTGTTAAATATTTTTAATTCGCGAAATGCAAATTAATTAGTCACTCTTCCTAGTAAATTTGAGTCAAATTTTAAAAGTCCAAACAAACTATAATACGGGCGGCCCCCATATCTCAAGCGGTCCAAAACCATTTTCAGGCGGTCCCCTGATTGATATGGGACCGCCACCAGCAGACATCAAATTTTTACATTTAATCAAAATTTTCAAGACTCAAAACCAAACATACCCCCTCTTCCCGCTGGTGCGACAAACACTAAACCAAAACCACCATAACTCATAATCAACCACCAAAACACTAATTGAAGATCAAATCAACACTAATATTCATTCCTAACATCACAAAGATCATCAATTATAAGTCATTTCATCTCTTTTCTTTCAATTTGAGTCTAGGATTCATGATGAACATAAAAATTGAAATTGGGTATTTTCTATTTTTCTTTCAATTTTGTACAATTAGGACTACTAGGATATAATGTATAACTAATATGCTTCCCTTAGACATAGGATTTACATACACTAGTGAGGTTGTCAAAAAATTGATTTCGAACCAAACCCTAATTTTATTTTCAAATCACTCCCGTTAGGAACATAGTTAAATATTTGTTATGCATTGTTAATACAACTTAAAAATGTTTTTAAATACATGCATAATAATCTCATGAACAAAGGTCGAGATACATAATTCATATGTATTTTTTGACATGTTTGGATGAGCAAAATCAAATTAAGGAGCGTTTGGGTTAACTCTTAGGATTTTATTTTTAGGTCGAGTTAATCGTTACTCCATATTTGTCACATTTAGGCACACACTAGAAACAATGTCCATACAATATTACAAGTAAATGATAATAAAATGTGACTTTAACACTTTCTTTCTAGGTAATCATGCCTCGCAAATCATCTGAAGACCATAAAAACAAAAGACACTACATCCCAATAATTTCACATGAATATCGTTCACCTATAAAAAGACTACCGAAACCCTTGAAATATTGCTACATTCATGAGGTCGTGGTTTTTTGAGTACTATGTTTCGTATTTGTAAATTTTTTTTCTTAATTTGAGTGCTTCTTGAAATCAAAGAAAAACCCAAATTATGTCCCTTGCTCAAACTTAATTTTATAGTCAATATCAAATAAACTATACCGACGAGGGTCAAATGTTAATCAAATTTGTAATTCAAAATCAATTCTTTTCTTACACTCTTGAAGAATTTGCTCAAATTCTTGACATACCTTGAGAGGGTGCTTATGTCTTTACCGACAAGTGGTTACTTGACGAGTTGGCATATGGTGTTCCTAGGGATGGTCAATACCAAACCAACCCTCCTTCTCTTGATGACATCATTTCATATGTTCGAAATGATCAAAAAGGTCATGTCGCTCGCACCTGTCATAGGCAAAAAATTGATGTTCAAGATTATCAAATTCTCACTCGTGAAATTATGTCAACCCTGAATCCTTTGGAAGAAATTATCCGAGAAAATGTTTTCTATCTGGGGGTGTTAGGAATACAAAAAGTATCGGTCACTTCCAATACAGATAGTCGTAGCTCGTAGATTAGTCATATGTAATATTAGTAAGCTAACCGGGCCAAAGACACATGGAAAGCCCATAAGCAAAGCCCATGGCCGGTTACTAGTTGATGTATAAATACCCTCTCCACACATAGAGAGGGTGTTGGTTGGTTCATTTCACACACATAATCTAATCTTTCTTTCTTTGTTACTTTCTCTCACTTAAACCTTCCTCCCATCCATTTTCTATCTCTAGAATTTCTTTATTGTTATTTGGTGTTATAAAATATATGGCTAATAATGTGATTTTTAAGATCTCAAGTGTATGCTATCCTATATATACTCTTTCGATTAATCGATGCACATATGAAGGGGGAGCAAATGGTTTCGTGATTGGCTGAAATGTGGACGTACCAAAGACTGGCCATTTAAATTACTATATTAGAGTTATAAGGTGGTTAAGTTTAGGTATTCATTCCTATGATCCAGGCAGAACCGAAGGGATCTACCCAAGGATATTCCACTAGATAGTGTAGTAGTCCTTATGTATGAAAAAAAGGATTAAAAGTGAGAATAAAGGAAAAGTGTCGACTGAGATCGAATTAGTACTAGAACAAACCCAACAAGGTACTAGTTATGAAGTATCGGTAAGCGCTGAAGGGGTTGAAGAATTAAAAGAAAAGATTTGATAAAGGGTGAAAAGAAAGAAGCCCTCCTTACACTTAGGCAGAAACCGGGTCAATACATCTGTTGTCAAGAATCAGAAAGATGATTGCTAACATTGAAGACTAACATTATGGACCCAGTGATGCAATGCACAACCCTCCCTAGCCACTCAGAATTTCTCAAAAGATTTCTGATTCATTTCCCACGGAGATTATACGCATTTCTATCAACTTTCTCACTCCGAGTTAGTTGGTATTGAAAAGGTGGCAGTTTGCTCTAGCCTTCGATCACTAAAACCAAAGTGCAACTATGTGTTTTAGAGCAAAAGAGATATCTATAATTCTCATTAGGGATCACTTATCAAAATTATGCTTGCCTATATTACACAATGTATGAAATACAAGAAATTATATAAGAGTTCTTACACATTATCCTTGTGTTTTTTGGCCAAATCTTCCGAGTGATAATAAGTTTTCACAATGAAGTCGGAAATATGCTTAAAAGCCAACATCAAACAAGCTCTTGGTAGGTAACATGTGAGATCCTATACGGATCGAGCTTGTGATACTGGATATCAATTCGGTCCAGCTTATGAATTGGTGAATTTTGAAAAAGATAAAACTGTTGGTGTGTCATAAAAACCGTTTGCAATTTGACACACCGACTAATTTTCTAAATCAATTTTTCAATCTTCTGTCTATGGGAAGCCTCACAAGTGTATCTGGACATAGGAAAGCTGAACACGAATTGATGGCTTGATCAAGAAGATAGTAACTTACCGGTTCACTCTTATCGTGTTGTCTGTTTTGAGACACTCTGGTAATGAGAACGGCTAGTGCAGCTGCGAAACCCTGTCAAGGAGATTCTTTAGAATTCTACCTGATCACAGGCAGTATTTATATTGAGTAACGGGGAACCGTGGTTGCCATAACCGTATTCGACGAAGTGATAAAGCCACTTTCGTCCATATATGTTATTTATCACTAACCCATTCATGCATGTTTCCTAACGGTGGTAGCAATTTCTCGATGACAAGTCGAAGCCAACACCACATGCTCATACTCGACCAACATATATAAAGACATCATGAAAGCTCAAGTACATGTTTTAAGACTTCCGCTACTCTGATACCGTACGTCTTTCTTGAAGCAACGAAGTATTAAGTTGATATCGCACGTCCTCCATAAGTGACGAAGTGTTAAAGTTAAAGAATATCAAGAAAGATGGTTACATAAGCTTTCAACATCAAGAACAGTATGAGCATGTTGGTCCAGAAGTTACAAGATCACAAGAAGGAAAAAGATCACAAGATGATGATGAGAGATTATGCTTGGTTGATGATCTCAAGGAGTTCAAGATCACATTCATGTTAAGTCAAAGATACAAGCCAAAGCCTAAAGTCAAAGTTCACTACATCTATTCACAAGTTAAAGATTAAAGTTAAAGACTACGAGCTCAAGACTATAGTCAAAGCATAGTATGCTAGGTTCTAATTTTTGTAAATTAGAGTGACCTCCCTTAGGGGGAGATTGTTAAGGATACGAAAAGTATCAGTACCTTCCAATATAGATAGTCATAGCTCGTAGATTAATCATATGTAATAATAGTAAGCTAACCGAGCCAAAGACACATGGAAAGCCCATAAGCAAAGCCCATGGCCGATTACTAGTTGATGTATAAATACCCTCTCCATACATGGAGAGGGTATTGGTTGGTTCATTTCACACACATAACCTAATCTTTTTTTCTTTGTTACTTTCTCTCACTAGAACCTTCCTCCCATCCACTTTCTCTCTCTAGAATTTCTTTATTGTTATTTGGTGTTATAGATTGCTAGTATTTTACAGGGGGTAATCGGGACCAATGCTCCTGCGTGTCTTTGTTACATGCTCTATTGTATTGCAAGATCCTAAAAGTCAACCTCGCCTATTATATGGCAAACGAATGGAGTGGGTCACTAAACAAGCAAGGTTAATTTTATCCTATGGTATGTTATTAACCTGTTTGTTTAAATTCGTCATGAGTGAGAGTCCTAAGTTGATCAATGAGTCTTATTTCTTGTATGATCGTGTCATGAATCCTTTTACCACTTAACAAGAGCGAAAGACTAGAAAGGATTATGG
>BQNB010138892.1:0-17636 GCA_026074375.1 Tanacetum coccineum
TGAATTTTCTATACTTAATAGCATGAAATATGTACAGGTGAGTGCTATCTTGTAGGGTAAATTATTTCATTATCAAGTTTTACATTTATATTTAGCCGACAAACCTAAAACAACACTTTAACGAGCAGTGTACCCGGTCAAGACGGAGTTCACGGTAAGTAGGATGTCGAACACTAAGAGTGAAAAATTAATCCTATATTCCATCAGTATTTTAATTAGTCTATTTACTAGTTAAACCTATGTTATGTACGTTGTCTAATGAAATAGGGGGTTCAGCCTGAGAGACTGGCATAGGTTTGGTGATGACAAATACCAATTCAATACACAATAAACACAAAAGATGAAGATTAGAAGATAGAAAAGCGGTACAAGCCAAATGATAGAAAACTGTATTAGCCATATTAAATCCGGTTCAATGCTGGTTTGTTTGCTTTAGTGCAATGATTTACTTATCTCAAAGCGGCATATAATTCTTAAGACTTAGGCGGGACATCATCCTAAGACCTAGATACAATTAATCATGTCACAATTAATGCATCCGCATAAAGCATCCTTTAGTTTAATTATAATCTATCTTAGAGAATTAAAGTAGTGGTGATCCTGTTAATACCCTAGCCCAACGAGACTTTACCCACTTATTGTTTGACGGTGTTTTATATATTGGTAGTCCACTATCCCAATATTTATTAGTTAATTAAGAGCATGATCGCTGAAACATAAACGGGACACCTACCAGTCCAACTAAGCTCATAATCAAAAGACAAAGACAGAACGTTATTTGTGATCCTATTGGTCCAGTAATATAAGACATGATATGGAGAGCTATCCCGGTATCTAGGTTACTTGGTCCGTAACACTAGACCCAGTTGAATGATAGGTCGCATATTCAAACACATAAAAAAGTATGAGGCGATAAACATAATTAAATAATCAACGATAAATTAAGAAATCGATTTAAAACAAACAAAACATTGAACTTTCATTAAGATGGCTAATGGGTATTAGCCCACAACCATTGTAATTATACAAGCGTAATAAAACAATTGAAATTGAACGATTAAGAGAGTAAAAATTACACGATATCTTCTATGGATTTGTGACCAATGCTTGACCTTGGTGGCTGATCTTCTCTTCTAAAATTCGTCTTTGGTGAGTATGGTATAAGGAATATGATATTGCCCACTGAAAACTCGTTTTTGAGTCTTCTATTAATAGTTGCTGAAAAATACTCGATACGCCGAATCCAGATAGGTCGATACGGCGTATTGGGCTGGATTCCTTGGAGTGCGCGCTACGTTCGTAATAAATCTTTGATATCATTCCCAATTTACTTGATTTACTGTATCTTCGAATAGTTATCTTCATGGATACGGCGTATGTAGACAGAGTGAATACGCCGTATTGGGAATTGGTAAAACGTGTTTTCTTGTGAAGTCTTGGCGCAGATACGCCGTATCCCTTTAGTTGAATATGGCTTATTGGTGAAATTTCAGCAATCTTTAAAATGTCTTCGTTTTAGCTCCAAATTATGCGCCTTTTAGCTTGTCTTCACAAAACACTCCTGAATTACTGCATTTATCAACTTTAAAGCAATTAAGTACCAAATAATGCAATAATTATATAAAAGTGGGCAAAATAGATGGGATAAATGATATAATAAAGTGACGTTATTTGATGTCATCAAATATCCCCCCACTTGAATCCTACTTGTCCTCAAGTAGACTTTAGAAAAAGTTTCAGTTTATGAAAATGTGTCCCAACCGAAGTTGAGGATTTTCCGTTTAAGCATCGTTTTGTCCTAATCACCTGTACATAACCAAGCTCCTCACGAAATATGGAAATGAAAACACTCAGATCACTCAACTAATCTAGGGTGCAACATTTAAGTAGTACGCTCAATTGCTCGGTCGTGATTAGCTTCGTATCATAGGCTTGGCAAGGATACACATCTCCACCGCTAAAGCTAAGGAGAAACAAGTCAAAAGATAAATTGGGTTAAGAAGGCTTAGGGTTGATCATTCAACAGTCTTTCACCATAAGTACTACACCAACAAGGCAGCTGTATCGTACATACACGGCCATAACGACAAACGGACGAAAAAGCGGACATATATAATTCGATTCATATCCCGTTTACGTGTTTAACACAGTGGTGTGAGTGGGGAGTGGAAGAAACATATATGGTAGGAGCATCCTAACTTCACCACCGAAAGTCATCATTAAAACAAGGCATTGTAGACTGCATACATGGCCATATTACGGAATAGACTTGCATATGCGAGCTGTGAGTCGAGAGTGAGGCCGGGGACGCGGTGTGAGAGCTGGAGGAGACATTAAGTTAGTCACAAGAAGGGAAGTAAAATGGGTGAAAAGACAAAATTTACGAAACAAATAGATTAAGCCAGCAGATAAAGGTAACGGTTGCTAGTAACTTTACCCCTGATCCGTTTATCCATGACAAAGACTTATCCGAATATATAGACAAATGCCCTCGATCACCAAAAATGACAAAGACACACAAAGTGGCGTTCCCATAATGGTCCACTTCCCTTACATCCTAGCGTTATTACATACTTTACAGAATAATTGGTGATATCGGCCACTTTTTATTTACAAGACTTTACATCGTTTTGATTTTGTCACGTATCAAAATGAATAATCTCGATCTATCCAAGTAATTCCTTCGGTAAAAACTTCTTTTAGAACCGACTATTTTTTCTTCCTTCTCTCATTTTTTTAAAAAAACACTCATAAAATCTTTTTTAAATTCCAACTGTCTTAACTATCATAAATCTCCGGATAATCTTTTCCTTTAACCACTTTTCTTTTCTTCTCGGACAATGAGATTTCCCATATCGAAAGTAGCGAAACTTACGAGCTAACATATTTTTTCCCATTGCATTGTAATTTCCCCGACCATTACACAGCGACGAAAAAATTTCACTTTGACACAGGAAATACAATACTTTACACATAAAGCAACTAGCAACATTGATTAAAATATGCTTAAATCTACAACGGAAGGGGCTAAATTGCAATGGTGTGAACGAAACGATTTATTATGTTGGTAGAAAAAGAAAGGAAAGGCTCAACTTAGGTTTGTTCCAGGGGGGGTATTCTTGACTGGCTAGAAAATGGGATGAGTAAACCAAAGTGTTACACGGGAGTTAACGGTAACCAGGTGTTTTAGTTAATTTAAATGACGATGTGGGAGGCTATTTGGTTTAATCCTGAAATTTATCAGTTGAACTTGGTTTCCCTCCATAGTGCTGGAATGCTATAGTAATCAGATCATTGTGTCTCGGAGTGATATGTATCAGGCCGAAGGTTCTAAAGTCCACAGGATGGAGATCACCGGGGGTGGTGCATTCTCATAGTTTTGTGGGAGATTGTTTTGAGTAATCAATTGGAAACGAATAGGCTTTAATTCCTCAGCAATGAGTGAGTTGCGATAAGGGGTATAGTGCGTTAGAATGTAACTAGTGATTTTTACAAGTCATGCTAAATTTTTTAAAATTTGGCCTATTTTTAAGCACTTTTAAGCTCGTAGCATGTTATTTTGTAAAAAAGAAGACAAGTACGTTCTAATTCTCCATCCCCCCACTTAAATTATACAACGTCCTCGTTGTATAGATAAAAAAAATAAATAATAAGGGAAAATAGAATTAGAACGGAAAACTCACACTAGCTGTGTGGGAGGTCTATGTGTAGGACACACTCACACATGAGCTCTTCAAAGTTGTTTGATCTCTGCTTATTTGGGGGGGGGTCGCGAGTAGAGAGTGCATAAAGGGTTGTGTTTATCTAACACAAACACATCTCTCATCTCTACTATATATAGAGATATATCTATTACAACACATCTCTTATGGGGAGAAATTTTTTTGTTTTATTATGGGAGAGAGAAGTGTTCAGGGTTGTATACTAGTATAAATATTCACAGGAAAGCCAATAAATACATAACTATACAGGGAGTTAATACTTCGTATCCGTCCCAGGATACGCCGTATTGAAACCTGTATTTAAAAATCCTAAGTATGGTTCAGTCGACTAATACGCAGTATTCGTTTATTCGAATACGTCATATAGACTGAATTGACAATAAAATTTTAAAGTGCAGACAAATAGAGACTGGATAACGTTTAGATGGTTAATGCGCCGTATCCATGGGGTTTGGATATGCCGTATAAACAGTCTGAGAACACAATGTCGATAAAAATTATATTCTAGGTTGTCTCCCGGCAAGCAGTTTTGTTTTTGTAAGAGTCTTTAAGTTAGACTCCCTTCAGCCTCACTCACAAAAGTTGATACCATTTTTGAGTTCTAAGAACCTCCATCAACATACCTTTGTCAATGTTACCTCCGTAATATTTTTTCAATCGTTGTCCATTGACCTTGAAGCTAAACCCGTCCCTGTTAGTGATTTCTATAGCCCCATGTGGATACACCGTTTTAACAATGTTTGGACCGCTCCATTTTAAGTTAAGTTTTCTAGGGTACATCTTCAGACGATAATTATAAAGTAGCACTTGATCGCCTACCTTAAAATCTTTGTCACCACGAAGTCTAGAATCATGCCATTTCTCGGTCCGTTCTTTGTAAATTCTAGTATTCTCAATAAGCTCCATCTCTTTAATTCGCTAATCATTAAGCTGCATAAGAAATTTTTCGCTAGCGAGCGTTAAGAATCCATATTACAATGTTTTAATGCCCAATGTGCTTTATGCTCAATTCCTACGGGTAAATGGGATGCTTTCCCATAAACTAGTATGAAAGGTGTACAACCTGTCGGGGTTTTGTAGGCCGTCCTAAATGCCCACAATGCATCGTTAAGTTTTTCCAACCAACCTTTATGATTGTACCCTACTGATCTCTCTAGGATACGCTTAATAGCCCTATTAGTAACTTCAGTTTGCCCATTAGATTGAGGGTGATATGCTGTGGATATTGGAGCCACTACCATATCTTGTAAAGCTTTTCAAGCTGGAATTACAAAAATGTGTCCCTCTATCACTAATCAAAGCTTTAGGAACTCCAAACCTAGCAAATAAACTTCTTAAAAACTAAACCACAACGCACAAATCATTCGTAGGTAATGCTTGAACTTTAACCCATTTGGACACATAATCGACAGCCACTAATATGTATTTATTACCTCTAGATTCGAGAAATGGTCCCATAAAATCTAATCCCCAAACATCGAAGACTTCGCATACCTGAATGTTATTTTGAGGCATTTTGTTCCTTGAAGATATGTTCCCTGATCTTTGACATGCATCACATCGTCTTACGTACTCATTAGCATCCTTAAAGATACTAGGCCAATAAAATTCGGACTCGTAAACCTTCTTTGCGGTGACATTAGCACTATGATGCCCACCGGTAGGTCCCGAATGACAATGCGCTAAAATTTCAAGGGCTTCACTTCCAGCCACACATCTTTTCATTATATTATCTGCACATAGTTTAAATGCATAAGGTACTTCCCAGAAGTAGGTCTTGTCTTGTGAGAAAAACCTCTTTCTTTTTTCGAAGGTCTAATTTAGGGGAACAACCTTTCCAACAATATAATTAAAGAAATCCGCATACCATGGTTCATCGTTATTAGACTTGGATTTTAGTGCCATTAAATGCTTGTCGAAGAATTCACCAGCTATTTCCCTCTCAGTTAACACCTCCATATGCGGAATCTCTAACCTAGATGATGAATCTAGACCAAGTCTTCTGTTTTCCTTATGTATCTACCAATACTTGACAAGGGATGAGAGCAAACCTCCCTGTGGTCTGTTTTTCTTTTAATGGTAGTTTATGATCAAGACAGCTGAGCACAAGCTGTTCGTTATTATTGTCTCCGTACCAACTTCTAAGTTGTATTTTTTTTTTCGTCCTTACACTCTTCAGATAATTTGGTATTTTGCACTTAGGGCATCCGATAAACGGAATATTAATATCGAGTTCTTTTAGATTCTCCAAAAAATTTCATTGCAGTACTTCTTCTTTTTCTTTTCTCGCTCGGTTTGGGAAAGGAATAGATGAGTGTTGTGGTTTTACTAATGGTTGAGTAGTCCTTTAACGAATACTTGAAGATTTATTTTCCACATAATCATCATGCAAGCTTTCTTCAACATCTGTTTTCAAACAAGAGGTTTATGTTCTTGTTGATTCCAGTTTCATAATTTTTTTTAATATGGGTGGCTTCAGACGTCATCTTTCCTCCCTTAGTTGTCACTCCTTTGACTTTGTTTTTTGGAATCAAAACATTACTCACAACCTTTGACAATTCGTTTACCTTGATTTTCAGCTCACTCAACAAGTTCAAAGGTTTGTCAAGCCTTAATCACCAAAAATCCCTATTCCAAGTGGTGTACACGAACTAGATTGGTTTGTGTGAGATTGATCTGAATGAGAGAGCCAAGGAGGTTATTTATAGGCTGTGTGAAGGCCAAGTACGACGTACTTTATAAAAAGTACGACGTACTTGGCCTATGTCAGTTTAAGGATCATTAATGCTGATGAAAAGTATGGCGTACTTATTTAAAAGTATATCGATTTTGGTTCATTTTTAGCTCATGGACAAAAAAGTGAAAGTTGTACTTTTCCGGTCGCGTGGCCGCCAGAATCACGTCAATCCGAGTTCGTATGCTCAAGATATGGCCAAAACAGTAGACAGGTTTCGAGAGATCTTTAACTTGAGTTCTTTCTTCGTTTAAGCGTTAATTTTTTGTGTATTCTTCTTTTTCTTCCATGACACATAGCATAAACCTATAATAGCTGATGTGTCGTCGTGTAGGTATTATTTATTTATCAAGTTTTACTATTTATTTTATGCCGACTATACCTAAAACAACACTTTCACGGGCAGTGTACCCGATCAGATGTTGCTTCGTTGATAAGTAGGGTGTCGATCACTGAGAGTGGAAGTTAACTCTTAATTCTACTGGTATTTTATTAACCTAGAATTAGTACTAATCTAACCTAATTATTCTAATTAAATCTAATTAAACCTAAACTAACGCAAAGGGGGGTTTTCAGCCTGAGAGACTAGCACGAGTTTAGTTCTAATTATCCTAAGGTGATGACAAATAACGCACAAAAATGATTAACAAAAGATTAGGAAGCAATCAAATCTGAAGAAAACGTATTAGCCAGTTTAATATAATAATATGCCTTGATTGTCTATTCGTGTAATGATTGTATTAATTCGTTAGTGGTATATCATTCCAAAGTTAGGTAGTTCTTCTCCCTAGACTCGAGGTTTGTCGCTAGTTAATCCTATCATAATTAACCTAAACCCGCATAAAGCTTACACCATTGATTATAATCTATCTAGGAAACTATATTGGTGGTTATATTGAATCCTAGCTAATGGAGGCTTTACCAACTTATTGCTTAATGGAAATTCATATACTAGTAGTCCACATCCACTTAACTACCTATGGAAATAGGACGTTATGTGTAATCCTAAGTCCCCGACTTAGTCTACCTATCCACTTAACCATAGATTGAAACAGGGCTTTCTATTGGTGATCATATAAATCTAGCTATATGAATAAGCATTATATGTTTATATCCCGGACTCTTAGCTTACGCGCAAACAACACCTAAGTTGCAGCGCATTAAATATGTAGGACTAGACCCAGTTGAATGATAGGGAAAACACATAATTAAGCACATAAACGGGTATTAAGTGATAGCCATAATCAACATGCAACGAATAAAGAAAAATCAATATAAAGACAAATCAAAACATTATATTATCATAAACATGCGTAATACCTAAAGGTATTAGCCGATAGTCATTGTAACAATACACGAAATAATAGATGAACGATTAAACATAATGCTAACCGAACGCGTATAGTGGAGTGTAGAGATTACAAGAGTTTTCCCATCGATTGGACCACTTTATAGGACCTTTACGGCTTCATAGATCTTCTAAAAATCAGACTTGGTGGTAAAAAGCATACCCTAATTCGTATTTAGGGTTTGGTATTTATAGACTCTAAAAATTGGTCGATACGGCGTATTGAAAAACTCAATACGGCGTATTGGATGACTTGGCGTGAGCTCCACGAATAAAATATTCCATAATTTTCTTGAGCTGGTTTGGATACGCCATATCCGATTTTTGGATACGGCGTATTGACCAATACGGTGTATTGGGTCTTCGGATATGGAGTATTGACCAATACGGAGTATTGGTTCTTCGGATACGGAGTATTGGCTGAAAATGTGTTTTTCTTGATATTTGACCAAAGTATCATACACGGCGTATCTACTGATGTGGATACGACATATTCTTCAAAGTCAGGCAATGGTCTTGAGTTCTTCAAAGTCTTTAGATACGGCGTATTCGTCTAGAATGATACCGCGTATTGATGTCAGAATCAGTCGACTTTCTCAAACTCTACGTTTATGCTTCAAAACACGTCCTTCTCTCCATCTTTTGCCAAATGCTCGAAAATTACTGCAAATAACAAATATGAACTATTAAGTACCAATTCATGCAATAATTATATCAAATGGGTTATAAACATGGGATAAATGATGCTATAAAAGTAACGTTATTTGATGTCATCAAATATCCCCCCACTTGAATCCTACTTGTCCTCAAGTAGCCTTTAGAAGTTTATGAAAATGTATCCCTAAGGATTTTTCCGTTTAAGCATTTATTTGATCTATTACAAGTACACAACCAAACACCTCACGAAATAGATAGATGAAAACACTCAAATCACTCAACTAATCTATGTGGTAACATGTAACTAATTCGCTTAATTGCTCGGTCGTGACGAGTATTCTATCATAGGCTTGGCAAGGATACACATCTCCACTACTAGAGCTAAGGAGTAACAAGTTTATAAAGGTAAAATAGGTTTTTATTATAAGGCTTAGGGTTGATCACTTAAAGTTTTGTTTTCCATGTGATCCAAGCTCCAATTCCCTCAATGTGTATAGAGAAGACTACTTTATCATCAAGTGAAGAAGTTTTATACCTTAGTGTGCATAGAAATCTTGTTACATCAATATTACCATACTTGTAAATCATGTCGTATACCTTGTTTTTGTGGTAGTGGTAGATCTTGGCATCTTTGTAGGTATAGTTAGATCACGGTTGATCTTCCCAAGTAGTGTTAGATAGTTGTGATATAAAATAGTGTGTGAAGTGAAGTTTTGAAGTGTGAAGAGTTGTGAGTTTGTGAAGAAGTTGTGAATTTGTGAAGTTGTGAAGTTGTGAACGAAGTAGTAAAGTAGTGTTGTGATAGATTGGTTTTAGCCAAAGATTAGAACTCGACCCATTAGCTTTGTGGCGTTAAATCGGTGTAAGCAAACGTTGTGTATGGTTTTCTCCACCATTATGGGGATTGTTTGACATAGTGAAGAAACTCTCGAGTCTAGGTGCTCGGGGTGTGGGAGTAGGGCGAAAGAGGTGGTTGTGGTGCTTCATTACATGAAATCATATAAACCTTGCGTAGTGGTTTAATTGTTCTTACTCTTATCTATTGTCTTACATTATTTTCTCATACTATCATATCAATTGTCTAGATAAGCATATTGTTCATATTGTGCAAGTATTGAATTCACATAAATTCGAATCTAGAATTTTTTACAAACACTTTAAACCTTAAGCTAAAAAGCGGTAAACTATTCAACCCCCCTTCTAGTTTTCCTCAATTGGTATCAAGAGCCATGTTAAAACAAGATTTTTAAAATAAATTGTATTTTAAAACTTGAATCGATCTATGGAGTCGGAAAAATATACACTTAATACATAATTTTCAACAAGCTTAGACAAATTTTGTATTAATAAGGGAGTGTTTGGTTCAGGGTCTTGATGTTGAAATATATAACTAATATATACTCTTCGATATCCTAGATTAAGTCAAAAATAAATTAAGGAACATAAGGATCACTTCTTAGGTTTTTATTTTTAAAGTCGAAGTAATCCTTGTCCCACATTTGTCACTTTTCAAAACTTTATTTTCCTTCTTATATTTTTTTTGTAACATTTTATGTTGTTGATAACTTGTTTAGGTGACAAAATTCCGAAAGCTACTACCACGGAAATATCTCTCACCAAATCCTACATCCCAAAAGTATCCAAAATTCCTAGCATCTCACAAACCATTGCCCAATTCTACAAACCTATTGAAAACCGCAACATTCACGAAGGTCTTGTTGTTGATCAAGCTTACTACAAATCCAACAACATCGAGCGTCTCTTTACTAACATTCGTTTCAATTGTCTTTTTCAAATCAACAAACCGATTATTCCAAGATTTATTCTAGACTTCTATAGCCAAGTTACGGTAAAAAACCGAATGGAAAAGGATACCTTGTTATCTCCTTTATGATTCAACACGAATTCATAACTCTTACTCTCGCTCAATTCGGTCAAATTCTCAAAATTCCATACAATGGTCAAGCCGTTTTTACAAACGAATGGGATCTTGCATTTCTTGAGTATTCTCGAGAAACCGAGGGACCATATTGCACCGATTTCTGATCCGACGACATTGTCGACTTTCTTGAATTGGAACGTGTCATAGTAGACTCCTACCATTTTAAAAGTCAATGGTCTTTCCAATTCTAATCCAAATTCTCAACCAAAGGAATTAAGCCACCGACATGAAGCAATGGGAAGAGCTCATTAGAGAAAATATGTTCAGACTAGGAGGACATCTGGATCATCTTCCCGCTTGTCTTGCTCACATGTTGTATTGTGTTGTTACCGAAGAATAATACAATCTTGCTTATTTATTTGTCAAAAGAATCCAATGTGCTAGAAATACTCCAACCGCAAATCTTCCGTATGGCATGTTTCTAACTCGTCTTTATCGATCGTCATGGGAAATGTATTTCTAATCTTGACAATGGCATCTTGACATGTTGATCGAGTCATGTGTCCTCTTGCTCTTGTCATAACTTGACGACCTCGAAGTGATCGTGGCAAGGCACGCCATTCCGTCTCTTCTTCATCATCTCATCAACATGATGATGATGATGATGTCAAAACTTCTCGTGCAAGTACTCTATCTTCTACCACCTATCTTAACTCTCTTGTCACTCTCAACTACCAAAACTATCAAATGCCTTCCGCCTCTGAACGAACCGATGAAACCCTCTTTGAACGACAAACCGTCTTGCTCAACCAAACGCAACAAATACATAAGGAGATGCGCGGAGGTTTCAAATCATTTGGAAAGTCACTAAAAGGAGTGTTTAGTAATAAGTAAGAAAGAAATGAGATATAGGATGACGTGAGGCTAGATGGCTAAGTGTAGTTTAAGACAATTTTTAACTTCATTATGTGTATGCTTTTAACAACTTGTGTGGTGATCATCCGATGAATTCGGAAAGACATATATGTTGGATATTTTAGGTACTTGTTTGCTATGATGACTTAAACATTTGGTTGTTTTATTAAATCAACTAGTTGTGCCACTTGTGTTTCATAATTTAATATGTTTATTACATGTTATATGATTAAATATGCTCATAAAACTCAATAGGGCTTGCTGCAAATAAACCACTAAAACAGAAATACTCTCACAAAAATCTGAGAAAAAACGTTTTTCTATGAAAAAGGGACCAACAGAGGGCGGCCCCCATAATTCATAACGGGCGGCCCCCTTAATTTTAAGGGGACCGCCCTAGTATTTCATGGGTAAAATAGTATTTTTCCTGCTTTTGACCCTCTTTTACCTAGTCTCAGCTATCTTTGCCCAGAATGCTTGAACACAACTTAGAATAACTTAAACTGGTTCAAACTCATTCCATTTTCAAACTATTTCCTTCCCATAAATCCTTAAAAACTTTTACTAATATTATTTAACATCTTTACGTTTTGATAATCCACAAAATATAAAAAACGTTCACGTAAATTATATGTAATCAGTAATTGGGTAGTAAATTCTCATTTCAAACAAATACATCACTTAATGTTATGAATAATATAAATGCTTAATGCCAAATAAATGCTCCCCCCCCCCCCCTAAATGGCATTTTATGTTAAAGGAAATTTTTTATTTAACCTCTCACTTTTATAAAATTTTGTAAACATTTTATAAACATTACATAAACATTGTTCTACAATTAAAAGAAATGTTTTATTCAAAATAAACATTTTGAAATTCAAATTTTCGGACCTAAAACGGCTAGAAAAGTTCTAGAAAATTCCCCCTACACAAAAGACAAACTGGGGAAGCCCTAGTCTTGGGCGGCCCCCTTAAATACATGGCCGGCCCCCTTAAAATTAAGGGGACCGCCCACCTATTTAAGGGGACCGCCCCTAGGTAGACGCTCCCCCAGTTTGTCCTATAAATACTGGACTTTTCCCCATAATTTTCTCACCTTTTGCACTCATTCTTTCTGCTCAAAACAGCCCACATATCCTCTTTAAAATCCTTTGATCATTTAATCATAAAGCTTTGTTTCCAAGTGATCCAAGCTCAATTCCTCAAGTGCAAGAGAAGAATACTTTCATCATCAAGTGAAGAAGTATTATACCTTAGTGTGCATAGCAATCTTGTTGCATCCATATCACATACTTGTAAATCATTTGTATATCTTGTATTTGTGTGTAGTAGTTAGATCTTGGCAATCTTTGTAAGTATAGTTAGATCGTGGTGATCTTACCAAGTAGTGTTAGATAGTTGTGATATAAATAGTGTGGTGAAGTGAAGTCTTGAAGTTGTGAAGAAGTTGTGAAGTTGTGAAGTTGTGAAGAAGTTGTGAAGTTGTGAAGAAGTTGTGAAGTTGTGAAGAAGTTGTGAAGTTGTGAAGAAGTTGTGAAGTTGTGAACAAGTAGTGAAGTCGTGTTGTGATAGATTGGTTCTAGCTAAGATTAGAACTCGACATTTAGCTTTGTGTCGTAAATCAGTGTAAGCAACGTTGTGTACGGTTTTCTCCGCCATAAGGGAGCTTGTTGACATAGTGAAGAAAACTCTCGAGTTAGGTGCTCGGGGAGTGGAGTAGGGCGAAGAGGTGCTTCGTTACCGAACCACTATAAATCCTTGCGTTGTGGTTTGATTGTTCTTACTCTTATCTCTTGTCTTACATTATTTCCTCATACTATCATATCAATTATCTAGATAAGCATATTGTTCATATTGTGCAAGTATTGATTTCACATAAATTCGAATCTAGAATTTTTTACAAACACTTTAAAACCTTAAGCTAAAAAGCGGTAAACTATTCAACCCCCCTTCTAGTTTTCCTCAGTTTGCTTTTCTTGATATTTGACCAAAGTATAATATACGACTCATATATTAATGTGGATACGACGTATTCTTCAAAGTCAGGCAATGGTCTTTTGATTCGTCAAAGTCTTGGATACGTCATATAGGTCTAGAATAATACGGCGTATTTGCTGTCAGATCAGTAAACTTTCTCGAACTCTTCATTTATGCTCCAAGATGCGTGCCTTTTAGCTAATCTTCACCATGTACTCTATAATTACTGCAATTCTCAAATACAAACGATTAAGCAACAATTCTTTGTAATAATTGTATAAAATAGGTTAATTACATGGGATAAATGATGCTATAAAATAGATGTTATTTGATGTCATCAAATATCTCCCACTTGAATCCTACTTGTCCTCAAGTAGCCTTTAGAAGTTTATAAAAAATGTATCCCTAAGGATATTTTTGTTATGCATTTATTTGAATTTATTACAAGTACTCACAACCAAACACCTCTCGAATATAGGAAGATAGAAAACACTCAAAATCACTCAAATAATCTATGTGGTAAATACATGTAATCTTAATTTGCTCAATTGCCATCAGACGTGATGAGTATTCTATCATATGCGTGGCAAGGATACACATATCCACAGCTAAAAGATAAGGGAGTAACATAGTTTATAAAGGTAAATATGGGTTTATATGAGAAGGCTTAGGGTTGATTACTCTAACTAATCTTTTCGATACCAATTTCTAGGAGGGCGGACATAAGACCAACACATTACCACACGTAATGACGGGATTAGACATCATGCGGACTGCTCACTCCCACCTTAATATGCTAAAGAGTAGGACTAGTAGAGTAATTAGGGTATGGATTCTTCTAACTTTACACCATTGTAATAAAACCAACAAGGCAGGTGAGGACATGCATACATGCGTGTAACGACGGTAATAGACATGCACGCTCATCAATCCTTATTTGCGTAAACCTTGGTTAAGGATATAATAGGGATAAAAAATTGTTGTTAAATAAAAGTTACAAAATAAATAGATTAAGTCTAAAATTACAGTTGCTTGACACTTTTCCTTGACGTACATGATTAAGACACAACTTTTTACAAACGTCTTGCTAATATAGATCACAAACAACAACCTAAGTTGGCATTCTCGTAACTGTCAACTTCCCATTCATCTCATACTTTACATACTTTACAAGGCAAGTGGCGATATCTTCCACTTTGTACAATACTTTACATCGTCGATTTGTATGAATGAATAATCGATCCTTCATGTAATTCCTTCGGTAGTTGCAAAACAATTATCTTCAAACTTTCTTTCTCTCTTTTTTTGTTGCGATTTTTCTAATTTTTTTTATTTTTTTTGCTAACACTATACTACGAAACTCGGTGTAGTTTCACCATCTTCACGATCATAATAATTCCAGATAATTCCTTCGATAATTCTTCGTTCTTCGGACGTACCATTAATTGCGATGGTAGTAAAAATACATGAGTTTTGACTATAATATACATTCCTATTTGCGATGTGCAAATTTCTTCCAACCATACTAAAATAGACACAAGACAACTTAATCTAACAGGGTAGGCTAAGGTGTAAAGGTGTAACGAAATAAACAGTTGGTGTTATTCCTAAAGGATTGGCTCTATAAGTTTTTCTAGGGGATCTTACTCTTATAATGAGAGTAAACAAAGGGTTTATACAGGATTTAACTAACCAATGTATTTAGTTAATAAAACAACATATATAGGCTTTTTAGTTGTAATCCTAGAAATTTACCAATTTAAACAAGTTGCTCCATCTAAATCCATAGTACTCATCACTGTGATCTCGAATAGATATACCAAGCCAAGTTCTAAAGTTTACTACATCACAGGCACACTCATATTTTTGTGGAATTTAGGGTAAATCAGGGGAAACGGATTAGGCTAAATCTCACAATTGGAATTAAGGGTTGTTTGTGCGGGTTATGTAACTAATAATTTCATAAAATTATGCTTGAAATTTTTTAAATTTGACTATTTTTTAGCATGTTATTGTGAAAATTAAGGACAAGTAAGCGTTCTAATTCTCCTCCCCCCACTTGAATTATACAATGCACTCATTGTATAAATAAAACATTAAGTACATAAAATAAAAGAATTAGAACGAGAAACTCCCTTGGGATTTGCTCAGATGATCCTCCTTGTTGCGTTTGCGAGCAAGAATGTGTTAGACAGCCGCCTTGAGATTCTTCAAGACTCCAACACTTCAAGATTTCCAGATTATAAATACTCTACCAATTTCTTCTTTTCGTTCAGTAAGACCCTGTATTAAGTATAAGAACACAAGTGCAATTCTATCTGCGATAATCGTATGGTTAGTAAATGAAATAAAAACAAAACTGTACAAGAAGTCGATACGCCGTATCTATGTTTCAGGTTACGCCGTATTGAATTCTGTAAGAAAAATCCTAAGTACGTGTCAGAAGTTAAATTCGCCGTATCATGGTTATGAATACGTCGTATTGACAAATCCGACAATAATGCAGAAAAAATAAAAAAAAAGGATAACGTCCAGGTTAGATCAATATGCCGTATCCTATGGAAGGGGATACGATGTATTGGTTACCTGGGATGACAGACTCGATACAAAATTGAAAATTATATTCTGGGTTGTCTCCCGGCAAGCACTTATGTTTTTGTGAGAGTCTTTAAGTTAGACTCCCTTCAGCCTTATGTCACACCATTCTCGAAATCTAGAACCTCATCATCCTCTTTGTCAATGTTACCTCCGTAATATTTCTTCAATCGTTGTCCATTGACCTTGAAGCTAAACCCGTCCCTGTTAGTAATTTCTATAGCCCCATGCAGATACACCGTTTTAACAATGTTTGGACCGCTCTATTTCGAGTTAAGTTTTCTAGGGTACATCTTCAGATGAGACTTATAAACTAGCACTTAATCGCCTACCTTAAAATCTTTATCACCACGAAGTCTTGAATCATGCCATTTCTTGGTTCGTTCTTTGTAAATTCTAGTATTCTCATAAGCGTCATCTCTCAATTCGGCTAACACATTAAGTTGTATAAGATGACTTTCGCTAGCAAGCGTTAAATCCATATTACATTGTTTTAATGCCCAATGTGCCTTATGCTCGATCTCTATGGGTAAATGGCATGCTTTCCCATAAACTAATCTAAAAGGTGTACACCATGTCGGTGTTTTGTAGGCCGTCCTAAATGCCCATAATGCATCGTTAAGTTTTTCTGACCAACCTTTAGGATTGTACCCCACTGATCTTTCTAGGATACGCTTAATAGCCCTGTTAGTAACTTCAGTTTGTCCATTAGATTAAGGGTGATATGTCGTGGATAATTTGTGAGTCACACCATATCTTTGTAAAGCTTTTTCAAGCTGGGAATTACAAAAATGTGTCCCTCTATCACTAATCAAAGCTTTAGGAACTCCAAACCTAGCAAATAAACTTCTTAAAAACTTAACCACAACACGCGCATCATTCGTAGGTAATGCCTGAGCCTCGACCCATTTGGACACATAATCGACAGCTACTAATATGTATTTATTACCTCTAGATTCGGGAAATGGTCCCATAAAATCTAATCCCCAAACATCAAAGACTTCGCATACCTGAATGTTATTTTGAGGCATTTCGTTCCTTGAAGATATGTTCCCCGATCTTTGACATGCATCACATCGTCTTACGTACTCATTAGCATCTTTAAAGACACTAGGCCAATAAAATCCGCACTCGTAAACCTTCTTTGTCGTAACTGAAGCACTATGATGTCCACCAGTAGGTCCCGAATGACAATGCGCCAGAATTTTGAGGGTTTCACTTCCAGCCACACATCTTCTCATTATATTATCCGCGCATAGTTTAAATGCATAAGGTTCCTCCCAGAAGTAAGTCTTGACTTGCGAAAAAAACCTCTTTCTTTTTTCAAAGGTCCAATTTGGGGGAACAACCTTTCCAACAATATAATTAACGAAATCCGCATACCATGGTTCATCGTTATTAAACTTGGATTTTAGCACCATTAAATGCTCGTCAGAGAATTTATCAGCAATTTCCCTCTCAGTTAACACCTCCATATGCGGATTCTCAAACCTAGATAAGTGATATGCGGCCAAGTCTTCTGCTTCCTTATGTTTCTCCAATACTTGATAAGGGATCGTGAAACTCCTGGGGTCTTTTTCTTTTAATGGCAGTTCGTTGAGCAAGACAGCTGAGCACCTTTCGTTCATTGTCTTCGCATAAGCTTCTTCAAGTTTGGATTTATTCATCAGTAAATTCTTCAGGTATTTAGCGTATTTTGGTATTTACACTAGGGCTTCGATAAACAGAATATTAATATCGAGTTGTTTCAGGTTCTCCAAAAAATTTCATTGCAACGCTTCTTCTTTTTCTTTTCTCGCCCGGTTT
>BQNB010138893.1:0-17636 GCA_026074375.1 Tanacetum coccineum
TTGAGAAACGGGCAGCCACTCTATCAACAATCTCATTCCACGATTGAATTCGGGACATAAGCCCTCCCACTTTCGATCCTAGGTAAGAAAAAGGCATTTTAAGAGTAGCACATCCAATCTTCAACGCTGCTTGCTCAACTAGATCATCGTTTACATAAACTCCTATGAGTTTGCTCTTACTCATATTTATACGTAATCCCGAAGCTTGATGAAAACATTGCAAAACATGAACAATATTATCAATATTAGAATTGTTCCATTAGCCCACAAAGACCACATCATCCGCATAAAACAAGTGAGAAAGTTGTAACGATGACCCTAAAGAGATACCTTTAAACATACCTGCATCCACCACTCTTTGAAACGAAATATGTAGACTCTCCATCACCAAAATAAACAAAAAAGGGGAAAGTGGATCTCCCTGTTTGAGGTCTTTATAAAACTGAAATTCCTTAGTAGGACTCCCATTCATAATAACCGAACCTCTGGAAGACTTAAGGCAACCTTGAATCCAACTACACCACCTTTCTCTGAAACCGAATTTCTTCATCACTTCGTCCAAGTAATCCCATCTAACCGAATCATAGGCCTTTTCAAAGTCGACCTTAAAAATAATAGCTTGTTTCTTTTTCGCCTTACACCATTAAACAACTTCGTTTAATATGAAAGGACCGTCAAGAATTTTCCTATCAGCAACAAAAGCTGATTGAACCTCATTGACAATATCTCCTAAAACGACCACAAGATGATTAGCCAAAATCTTGGCAATGATTTTGTACAAGCTCCCTATTAAGCTAATTGGTCTAAAGTCCTTGACCATGTTTGCATCAGGGTTTTTTGGAATCAAAGCAATAAACGAGGAGTTACCGCCTTTAGGGAAAGATCCATAATTAAAGAAGAACCTCATAACCTTCACCACGTCTTTTTCAATGACATTCCATAACCGACGATAAAATCCAAATGTGAATCCGTCCAGGCCAGGAGATTTATCAATCCCACAATCCCATACGGCCCTTTTTATCTCCTCTCTCGTCACGTCACTTTCCAAATCTGCATTTTGATCAGACGTAATCATATGAGGGAAAGTCATATTAATATGAGTACGTCTCTGTTGGGGTTTATCAAATCGTTTCTTGAAGTGAGAAAGAAACTCGTTTTTCACTATATTAGGTGAGTCAATCCAAGAACCTTCAACCAAAATACCTCGAATACTTAACTGACTTCTCTTTTTATTCAGGATCCCATTGTAATATTTAGAGTTCTCGTCTCCTTCAATTGCCTATTTTATCTTTGCTTTTTGAGCCGCTTCCATCGATTGAAGATTTTCCATTTCTTGAAGAACGTTGACAACATTATTTCTATTATTAACGACGTCATCATTGCCTTCTCCTTTGTCAAGAATTGCATCCAACTCAGCTAACTCCTCTTTTACCAAAACTCTACTATTATTAGAACTCTTTTTCTTCTCATTGCTCTATGCACGAATCTTATCTTTGAGGTATTTCAACTTTTTCATCACATTATTCATTGCATTAGAATCATCCATAGGAGCCTCATTACAAGTATCTTCAATAAGCTTATCAAAACCTTCCATTTCAAACCAATAATGGAATAAACGAAACGGAATAGGCCCATAATCATAATTAATCTCACGCAAAAGAATTGGTCTATGATCAGATAAGTAACGATCCAAAGTCAAGGCTGAAATATTAGAAAAAGAGCTCATTAAACTTTCTAAAATAATGAAACGGTCAAGTTTACTCATCTTTGTAGTAGACTTGTAACACCACGTGAAAGAGCATCCTCCTAGAGGAACCTCCTCCAAACCCGCATTTGAAATAAACATGTTAAACGTTGTGGCACCCTGCACATTAAAAACTGAACCAAACCTCTCAGAATTTGTACGAACTTCATTAAAGTCACCCATTACTACCACCTCGCCTTTCCAGTTTGAAATCGCTAATGAGAGATAGTCCCATAACATCTTTTTGTCAGATAATTCTTGAGGAGCATATACCGATATAATAAGGAGATTCTTCCCACTCGGCACCCAAATACCCCTAATCATGATGAAATAATCTAAGACCGTTACATTATTCTTTTTAAAGTATCTAGGATCCCACACACAAAGAATACCACCCGAGTTACCAACCGAATCACTATGCACATAATCGAAAGCGAAATTTCCCCAACACATCTTGACACTAAACAACTCAATAGACTCCATTTTTGTTTCTTGTAGAGAAAATAAATTCACCTTATTTTTCACGCATAACTCCTTGACGCAATCTTTTTTAGCCTTTTGGGCAAGGCCTTGGATATTCAATGACATAAAATTCATCGATCCACAATGTTCACTCCTTGGGAATCGATAATCTCTTCCATGTTTTTCATACACCCTTCCATGCTATACCCCATAGTGTGACTCACCTTAACCATATCCTTCATTAGTTGTAATATTGAGCCGCCAGTGCGTGGTACTTCTGATTTCTTAAAATGACCAGAACATAGTGATTCTGCTACATCTTCCTTTAAGATACTATTTGTACTTTTCTCCTTCACTCCAGAAACTTCTTCCTCCGCATGGATATTTGGTGAGCATTCTCTGTCTTCCTTTTTGGAACCCTCGTCTTTTTTAAACTGCCCTTCTGTGACATCTATAGGTGTAAATCCAGGAGGATACTTCAAACTATCCTCTGCACATGGCCTCTCTTTTTTATCACTTTGTTTCTTATTAAGTAAGTCAAATATATTAAACAGGTCTTCTGACGTTGATTTTTTCTTCCCCACAGAATCCTCTTTCGCATTTACTTGTTGTAATTCTTCCTCATACTTTGTTTCAGGGACCCTTTCAACGTCACTATCTCCATCTAATGAAAAACCCGCAACTTCTACTTTAGAATCTCCTTCCTTTATATCTTCATCCGAGACAGTTTCCTCGTCCTCATCTTCTAAAAAATCAGGTATCCATCCAGGAACTTCTTTATCTCGAATCCAGTAGGTCTTTCCATGATAAATAATTTTAAAAGCCTCATAAATAATATTAACAATCGTCGTATTAATACAAAGGTGTTTCCTGTGCAAACAACCCTCTTCTTGATCATATACATTTAATAGAACACCCCACTTGGAAGCAATATGATTAAATGTGTTTTCTGACCACATCTTTAATGGAACTCCTTCTATCTCCACCCAAGTAACTCTCTCGTCGTTGATAAATTCCATAGATGCATTCAACAGCTGAGAAAACCAAGTACCAACACCAACATTATCCTTGAACGTCTTCTTTGTCTCTTTTGATTGAAATTCTAACAACACCCAATACCCACCCATGTATTTAAGAACAATGTTGTCGAAACCTTCATTCTCCAAAACCATCCTCAGATTTGAAAGAGATGCAAATTCCTTCACTTTACCCATCAATGAATGCGAAAAGTCATGTTGATTCACACATGTGTCATCCAATACCAGTGCTGGAATATTGCCCACTTCCACTTCCATAGACTGAGTTCCATTTTTAACAGCATGAGCATAGGAGTTAGAAGACCCATTATCCCTCTTTTCTTTGTGGAAATTTCTTGAATTATACCTAATCTCACCCTTACTATTCTTGAAATGATTGCTCCCATTATTCACTGATGGTCTCTGAAACCTAGATACATTTGCATGAATTCTATAACGCCCAATCCAAACCGTGCATAAATTATTGACCAATCTCTCCACATCAAATATCTTAATAAAACACACAAATCCAAACCTTTTTCCAGCTTTTGTTCTTCTGTTTGGAATATACGCGTCAACAACGTTCCCATATTGCTTACAAGCAATCCACAAATCCTTAGCAGTAACCTGATCTGAGAAATTAGTAACGAAAATGGATATAGATATCTTACTAACCTCGTCTTCCTTTGAACGAAAACTCCCTAATATTAAAATACTACGAAACGAAAGATCCAAAAAAATAAATCCTAAAACGAGAATTAGGGATTCAAACCTCGATGAAAAAATAATTTAAAATTAGGGTAGACAGAATTAGGGTTTTATGTGTTTTTAAAATCTGATGGTAGAGAAAAAAAAACAACGGAATGCAATCAAGACGAATCTCACAGAACTTAGGGGTAAAAGATCGCCTAACACACTCGTTATGAAATCAATCAACAAGTGATCGATCTCAATTACAGGGGTTATAGCAATCCTACGCAAAAGAACTATAAGATCGGAATGAATTAGCGATCGCCGCCATTTAGGGTTTTTTCGCCATTTAGGGTTTTCATTAATTAAGTGGTGTTTGGTTTGATCATGTAGCTAAGAGGATAGGAAGAAGAGAGATTTAGGGATTTAGGGATTTAGGGATCTCCATGGAAAAAGATTGCGGCAATTTTGTATTGTTACTGTATAAATGGTAAACTTTGAATCTTATTTATTCCCTAATGAGCTAAAAATGGCATGAAGTATTTGGGAACATGTTGCTAGCCATGTATAGGGACTCAAAACCATGAGTTGGTGATATTTTAAATCAACTTTGTATCACATGGATGCTTAGGAGGGTGTTTATCATAAAAGTGGAAGTGTAAGTTTTCTATACAAGATATCAATGTTGGGCTTTCTTCTTTTGTTTGGATGATGGATGGCAAGGAGGAGACGAATGCATAAGAGATTCAAATTTTGTGTAAAGATTTTATATATGTATGTATTTGTTTGTTTAACTAAGGTAGCATAGGTTTATTTGCATGCATGCATGTACGTAAACGGTTTACATAAAAATACGTAAATAAAATATAAAAACTTATATTTTATCTTTGTAATGGTTATATAACACTTGTTTGACGTAAACTTTTGTTTGAGGTCGGTTTACGTTGAATGTTTCTTTTTAGTTTACGTGATTTAATCAAACGGTTAAAAAAATAACCGCGTAAAAGTTAAAATAAATATTTGAGAGTTTATTGATGTAAAATGATGTGAAAATGCGAATTGTTACAGTCTCCCCGTGTTAAAAGAATTTTGTCCTGAAATTCAGTTTGTGTTGCCTTCCGGAGTGGTGTTGATGAAGAGGTGTGGATACTTATCTTAATCCTCCTAATATGCGCTAACCAACTTTGTTATCTTAATGTTTTTAACTCCTTGTTTATACTATGAAGACTTTTAGGATCTGGTGCGAGATGATGCCGACTTCCTATAGTAAGGTGGCGTAAAGGTCAACCTAGTTGCTATGGTTACCAGTTCGGTTTCCCAAAGTAAACATGTTTTATGAATACGCACACAAAATTTTGTCTCTTCAGGAATATAAGTAGGAAATTAATTTTGACAAAAGTTTTAAGGTGACTACTACTCAGCATGGCATGGTCCTTCCTGAATTATACATAGGTGATTAGGCTATGTATATTTGAGGGCTAATGATGCGATGCTCATTTTCGTCAAAATAGTAAAAAATAATAGTTTACATGATGAAAGCAATGTAGTTAATCATTTTGTGAAACAATAACGAGATAGTTTATGATGGTAAAATGATTGTAAGGTGGTTTATAAAATGTTATTGAAATAATTTTGTCAATGATTGTAAAATGGTTTATCATGTGATAGTGAAATGTTTTATAAGATGACGGAAAAATGCTTATAAGGTTATAATGTTTTTAGGGAGTGACTTGCATGAATGAAGTAGAGAATTAAAGTAAAATTGCAGAAATTTTCACAACACACTAATTTGATAGATAATTGATTTCATTGTTTTCCCATCAGAAGACTACATGGTTTCTTAATACTACAAATCTCCAGTACTAGTTAATACATAAATCATGAAGCAACATATCTATGAGTGATATCCGTACTCACTGGTCATGAAATTTTTTAGTTTCTTGAAGTCCTCTCAGTCTTGACGGTGGGACTCCTGAACCGAAGCCAGCTGACGCTCAATCTCAATACGAGCGAGTCTCTCATGGTTACGAGTAACCGTCTCGACTTCCTCCATAGTCCTAATCGTAGCGCGCAGAGAAGAATTCTCTGCCTCAACAATATCTACTCTATTTCTCAAATCCGTTAACTCCTCCTGTATGGTCACCCCTAGCAAATGCTCCTGTATGCCCCGTATTGCCTCCTCGTGTTGGGCTAGTGTCATCACAATGGTCGCTGCAAGAAAAACAACTGAAGCAATAGGTACTGGGTGGATAATATCTACACCGATGCCAATCATATCTCTGAAATTCCCCTCGGAGGAATAAGCATCGATGGGAATAATAAGTGCAGCCATAACCTACACAACCAAGAGTTTATATAAATCGCCGTTATATGAACCCATGCAAGATGCGTGCAGGTAGGAAGGTAAACGTGATGCAAGATGATGTATGGTAAAAATGAATATGCACTCATGGCATGGATGGAACGTAGCATGGCGAAATGGAATGCATCATGGCATAAATGAGTGATGGTAAAGTATCATATAAGATAAGTTAATGTTTAGGTAATGTTTAGGACATACAAGCTTATAGTATGATGTGAGGTTTGCGAAGACTTCACAGGAAGTCTTACAATCTCCTAGGCAGTGTACCTAATCGTTGCAGTGTAGTATAAGCAAGACTCGGGGGTTGTTATCGTTCTCTAGGGGAATAAGTTAGGAAAGCTTGATCACGGCCTAACAGAATTCTAGGGGTTGTGAGAAGATTCTTTTTTTGTATTTATATTTATAAGAAAGCAGGTAAATCTATTGTTTGAGAGGTTGTTTTGTTTAACTAATAACTAAACTAATTATAATCTAATCTACTTTTGATAACTTTATGATAAAAAAAATTATTTACCTATTCATGCACTACTCCTTAGATTGCTTCTCCTAGATCCGTTGCCTTGTCACACTTGTGATGATCTGTGTAAGTATTTCCTAGGTCATGAACGGATTACACGAACCCGCCGTCTATTTAATATTCCGTTAGGGCAACGCACAAGTAAGGTAGTATGAAGACTATTACAATGCCCCTAAGAGTATATTAAATGCATGTGAAATAACTTAAGAGGGATCAACTATATTAGGGGTAAGGTAGTATGAAGACTGTTACCGATGGTATCCTTTCTACACTACTCGCGTTTCCTTAGACATATCAACATCGATACAGATAAAAGCTGGTTTTCTAAAGCCTAACGGGTACATTCATCAACAAGAAGCAACATCAAAAGGATCTACAACCTAAGTTTCATGCAATCATAGATAAATACAAAGGAGGGTTTAGCCTCGCATGTTATAAAGGAAGCAAAAAGATATATCAATCAAACAATACATAGACATATTGAATGATTAATGATGAATAACCTTACTTGATTAAAACATGGATTCAAGGTAGTACACTAGGGTTTTGAGACCCTAAAAACGACATATAAAGCTGCTAGAATGACTAGGGTTCATCTCCCTAGGTTTATACAGAGTTACACACTTAAAACCCTAAAAACGGATTTATATTTATAGAGATATTGATGTGACAGCGTCGCTTAGAAATCCTAACACCGTCGCCACGTAGATGATTCTAGATCCTCTTTAAGTCGGCCACGTCCTGACGTCGTCGCAAAATTCCTGACGTCGTCACTATATAGATCACGACGGCGTCGCTTTATGCCTGTGATGCCATCTCCAGCCACTGTATGCATAAATCTTCAAGAGATTTGGTGTAGGTCCGTAAACTTGTATGTTTCTTCTCCAAATGAGCCCAAGTCATGTGTATTTCCTCCAATAGCCATCCAAGTGCTAAAAACCTAAAAACAAACGATTAACTATGTAATTTGGGCATATTTGCATGATTTAGGGGGTTAAATGACCCCGAAATAGTGTATAAAACGACACCTCATCAAATACCCTTACACTTGGGATTTGCTTGTTCTCAAGCAAATGGGCTTTTCTACCTAGACGATAGCAATATTAGGGTCATGTAACCTACTCTTTAAAAGTATTTTACAACACAACTTCTAGACCTCGTAATTAAAAGCACGAAAAGTATATACTAGCACCTCACATAAGTGTTTGGGATTCTCTCTTTCTCTCGGTTGTATAATAAATTATAACATAAGGAGGAAACAAAAAATCAACACTCATTACCTGTCAGAGCATATAAATTATCATAGGCTTGGTAAAGGATCAAACCTCCACCGCTAGGCGCAAGCATTATTCATTACTATCCAAGAGGTCTTTTAAAGGGTTGTGAGGTGTAGGTGTAAAATAACATTAATGGAAACGGAAACGGATGGGATACATTTAGGTGGTGACTTTGGGTGAATTTGGAGTGGAAGGGTTAGCTAATTATTTATAAGAATACACGTTGGTTTGGTTGCTAAGCCAAAGACTCGGACAAAATATACAAACTTTACAAAACTCTACATCAATCTCTTTCTTTTTCTTTTCTTGACTCTATGATAAACATAACATAAACAAATGGCAGCCCGTACATTTTTTTCACTCTTTTTTATATACATTTTTTTCGTACACTTTTGCCCTGCCATTGCTTAAACATATAATACATCATGGGGGTTTATAGATACACCCCTACACTTGAACTTTTACATACTCGATTATTTATAATCTAACTAATGACCCAATTTGAGGATTACTTCTTCCCCGATTCTTCATAAGATGAATACTACCATGAATCCCAATCGTCCCAAAACAGTATTTACAAGGATAAGAACTTAGCAACCGTGTACTCATTAATTAACTTTGGGTTGAAACAATAATGTACTAAAAGTGAGTACATACAAGGTAGGCTAAGGCGATTTGGGTGTAACGATTGGTTTAAGGGTTGACAATGCGCTTCATTAATAGTCTGGCTTAACTAGAAAATTACGAGAACCGTGAAAAAGGATAGGCTTGGAGGGTTGTACTAGGGGTATCCTGCACTAAAATTGAGTGCATGGAAAGGGTAGGGATAAGTATTGATTGGTGTGATCCATAATAATTTTACATGTTTTAAAACATGGGTTAATCATAGTGCCTTTTCTAGCAAATCTTAATACTTACTATGCGGTCTCGGGATGCATCACAAAACAAGTTCTAGAATTTAATATACTACCGGTACACTCATATAATTTAATACCGATACCAATGCTCTAGAAAAGGTAACAAAGACCATATGTACACATCCGTAATGACGGAATAGACAAATTTGACTGCATTAGAACCTTAACTCGGTAAAGCTAAAGGTAAAATTTTTCTTGTGTATCTAATAATGGATACCGAATTCCTAAAGATCTAAAGGCGAACCTCACATTTTTGGGGTGGGATTTTAAGGGTTTTTGTGCTAGTCATACACATTCCTATCCATGAGACGCTATTAATACTTGGTTTTCGTCGGCATGTGTCATAAATTTTTTTAAATTTGGGTCAAAATTACCTTTTTTGCTATGTTTTGATATATTACCCATGTTTTTATGGAACAATGCAAATGGCAAATGAAGGAATATTTCTAAGGCTTATTTTTCCTCTACACTTAAGTTGAACATTATCCCCAATGTTCTATAGAAGTGCCCGTAAAAATAAATAAAGGGATAAGAAAACAAGGAAAAGAAACTAGTACTCCACTGGTTTGCTCAATAATAGAGAAGAAACATGCAATAACTGGTTAAATCGTCCTCCAAGAATTATCCAATGAAACTTCCTAAGAACTTCAAGCTTCTTCTCGTCAAATATAACCGGTATCAAAGACAAAGACAACTACACCAAGAATAAAATCGGCGTGATAGATATAAATACAATGAGAGTTTAGGGTTTTGACTCTATGAAAACAGTAAAGATAGGATGAGAGTAATGATGTAATTATAGGTTTATGCAGGTTTACAAAAGAATTACAAATTTTAAATATTACACATTTTATTTTTCAGAAATACTAAATTTTTTTTGAATTTTTACATTCCTAGAGACGCGACGCCGTCGGGTGTTAATCCTGACGCCGTCTCTAGCGTCTGTGAAAAATCCTTCTTCGTTTTTAATGAGAAATTTTCTGCACGCAATTTTATTAGTTAAATCTGAAGAAAGCATTGCATAAAAACCTGAAATTAATCGTTACAATCATATGACTCGAAACTGACACGAATTAATCTAAACAATTTATTTTAAATGTTTGAATTTGGTTCTTAAATGCCGGATATATTCCCCTACACTTATTTTGTTGCAAAATACTTTTGATTGCAAATAAGACGAAGTTATAAAAACAATAATGCATGGTTTACATAAATCCATTCAAAATTAATAAAAACAATAAAAATAAGGAATTAAAACACACGACACTCCTAATTGCGGGAAAAATAAACATTGGGTTGCCTCCCAAGAAGCGCTTTTCTTTATTTACGAGTCTTGTAGCTAGACTCGAAGTCACACGTTCTTACGTGACTTCTCCTTTGTTTCTCTTGGCCTTTATGGCTAACAAGCTCCGAATGGCTCTGCACACATTTTCATCATGTTTGTATTCGGGTCCCAAGTCTAAGCTATCGGAGTAGTGAGTTTTTCTGCTGCTATCATCGTCACCTTCTATGACAAAAGGAGGTATGCGATCGGTATTCATGTCCGTAAAATCTATGTGTTTGAACATTTCCATCTTATGGGACATCTTAAACATGATCTTTTCCTTATCTTTCTCGAATGTGATTGTTCCTTCTTCCCTGTCGTAAATGAGACCGGTTGCTTCTACGAATTGTTTTCATAATAATAACTAATCCTAGTCATGATCAAATGACACTAGTGGTATTCCTTAAGCAACATTGAAGTCGCATTCGTAGGTTAAAGTTCCCAACAAAAATGTTAGCCCCTGACTCTTCCCATATATTGCAAGATTTTCCTAGGGTTTGTGGTTTCCTTCTTGGCCCTAAGCCTTTATCATGATTCAATTATAATGAAGCCTGGACATTACATTGATTGGGGATTCCATATATAGATAGGCTTGCTTCTTGTCGAAGTGGCCAACCATGCAAGAAAATTTAACATTATTCAAGTCCCCTGTTCTAACCTTGGCCTTCACCCATGGGGGTCGAGGGTTTTTCAAAAGCCATTTGTGATACCTTAATTCTTTCATAGTAGGGAAAGTGTCAAAGCGTTTCCGGCTATCTTCCTCTTCTTCTTCAATTTCATCTTCAGTTTCTTCCTCGAATTCCTCCTCGCTTTCTACAGTCATCTCGTGATCCTCGTACTCGGTTGCACTAGTCTTCACATTTCCCTCTTCCTTATTTAGAATGACGATTGAATTATCGAAGTAAACATATTTTGGGTATGAAGGGTTCCTATTTTGTTCTGTTAAGGATGACTGAGACAGATATTTTGGGGAGAGTAATTTTGATGGGCTTTTGATTCCTTTGCCCCGAAGCTCCTCTCTTGTTGGGTCGTTAGTAGATGTGAAATTCATTTGAGCTAAGGGTTTCCTGCAGTGTCACGAATAGGAGCGTCATTAAGCTTTTCAAAAATGGCTTTCCACAAAAGATTTATTTTACTAATCATGCCGTCTTGCTACTGTCCAAGTTGAGTCCTTAGGCTGGATAGTCTTTTCTATTGATGAGAGTCAAAATCAATTAATGCCTTCGCAAGATTCGTTTGGTAACTAGATGAGTAGGTAGAGAATGAGCCGTTCCGTGGGCTGATAAACGTCTGGGCGTATGCCAAGTATTGGCGGCTTCGTTAAAGTTTCTTGTTCCTTGGTTCATAGTGAACTACCTACTTCCCGTCTCGTTGGTTTGCAAAGATGCATAATCAACAAAGGCTTGTTCGGGATCTTTCATGCAACACTGAGTGTCGTGAGGACCACTGCAGATCTCACATGATGTAGTGATTTTGTTCACTTGAGTAGGTTGCGTCGGAGCAAGATGAGGTTCCATTAAGCGTTAAACTTGTTTCTCGAGCTCGATGAGGCGGCGATCAGATGTACTCGGGACATCTTAAGGCAAAGAGATTTCGCCTGACCGGCTGTAGCTAAAATTCCCTGGGGTCATGTTCCATCTTTCGTTGTCATTAGAGGGCCCAGGTTCTCTAATAAATGACGTAAGATTCTTTTGGCATTTTAGTCATGAGCTGTGGTACCACTAGCGATTGTTAATCGGTTCGTCTCTCTGAAGGGATTGACCATGGTCTAAAAAATGTGTGACTTTGAGCCCAAAGGTCATTGCCAATGATTGATGGGAGGGGGGGTTTTGTTGTAGTCTTGAAACTGAGATCAGATGTTAGATGGAGATTCTCCCTGATGTTGTTGGAAGCATCATGAGAGGTCATCGTTGGGCTGTTTTTCGGGTCCTTCCTGGTGGAAAGAACATGAGCAAGGGAAACGAGTAGTAAGTTCCTCCCATGTGTGATGGATCTTTGGTGGAAATACGTTCAAGCAGAGTTTTAGCGTGATCAGTGAAGGGAAAAATTGAAAATAAACATCAGGCGTAGGTTTTTTCTTTACCATGTTTTTCACCGGTGCATGTGTCAAGTGACGGAGCTCCTCATGTTTTAAGAAATATTTGAGGTGTTGGTTTAGCATTCGTCGGAGCGCGAATCCGTGGATATTGCGCGATTGAACATCCGTTTTGCACCATACAGGGATGGTGGCGGAGCTTCGAGAGGTTACACTATGTTCCCTACGGGTGCTCAATGGCGTTGCCTGTTGCCCTCGTGGCTGTGGTGTGGAGTTATTATGCCAAGGGGTGGTAGGAGGGTTTGTGCTTTGTCGTTTCTTTGGTTGGTGGGGGGTGGGCTGGAAAAGGGTGGGGGGAGGGCTAGTGGATGGTGAGGGCGCGAGTGGGGGAGGGTGGTGTGCTTAGTCTGGCGATGGGAACGGGAGGAGTAGCGCGCTTGTCGCTTAGGGTAGGGGTGTATCGCGTGAATTGGTTGTGTTTCATCGCCCAATACACTACGAAACTCAAAAATCAAACATCTTAAAAAGACTCACTTTTTGACGTTTTTACCCAATTTTTCTTGTACTTCTTACCTATCTAAGACTATTAGAACCTTAAAAACACAAACTTTAACGTTTTTGACACGAAAATTTTGAAATCAAGATTCTTGGTACAAAACCCTCTTTTTAACCAAAAAGACTCAAAAAGATGATGTTTTTGATGGTTTTTGAAAGATTTTCTTGTACTTCTAGTCTATACTAAGATAACTAAGAAAGGAAGTTAAGATCTTTATGGTTTTTAAACCCTCAAAAAATGAAAACTTTTTGAATGGATTCAAACAAAAAATGCTAGTAAAACGAGTAGATAACACACACAAAAAACCTATACAAACACCCCATGGCTCTTGATACCAATTGTAGAATAATCTTAACACAAGTATGGATTGATTAACTTAGAGTTTTAGAGAGAGAAAGAGATGGTTGGATGAACACTTAGAGAGAGAAAGTAAAATGATAATATTAGCTTAGTAAAAAAATGTGACAAATGAACAACCAACACCGTATCCATGTGTGGAGAGGGTTTATATATGCCTTACTTGGCCGGCCATGGACCCTAAGTGGGCTTGTCCATGGGCCTTTGGCCCGGTTAGCTTTCTAACTTAACTTAACAACTTACTACGAGCTATGACTAATTATATTGGTAGTGACCGACACTTTTTCGTATTTCTAACATGTTCCTATATCAATCATTTCGGATAGAGATAGCCATTTTACGTCTAGGTTCTGGAGATCGCTACAGAAGGCATTAGGGACGAATTTGGATATGGGAATCGCGTACTACTCAAGGTGTCGCCTTGGAAGTGCGTTATTCATTTTGTAAAACGCAGAAAGCTGTGTCCACATTACATCGGACCATTCAAGATCTTAGCAAGAGTAGGTCCGGTGGCTTACACGTTGGAATTACCTAAAGAGTTGCAAGGGATTCATAGCACATTTCATGTTTCTAATCTCAATAAGTGCTTAGCGGATGAAAATCTCATCATCCCACTTGACGAGATTCAACTTGATCATAAGCTGTACTTTATTGAAGAGCCAATGGAAATCATAGATCAAGAGGTTAAGCGACTTAAGCAAAGTCGGATTCCTATTATTAAAGTTCGTTGGAATTCACGAAGAGGACCAGAGTTTACTTGGGAATGTGAAGATCAGTTCAGAGACAAGTACCCTCACCTCTTTGCGGGAAGTGAAAGAGCGGATAAGTCAAATTAAGCACCGGGATGGCGCTCCCTTAAGGTGGGAGAAATGTAACAACCTGAGTTTCAGGTCAATACTTACCTCGAGCCATGATAATTATTTTACTATATAGTTGGATATAGTCGTAATGTTTTGAGACGGTTTGGTGAAAATTTCCATTTATTAGGTAATTACAAGTCGTGTTTCAAATTTTTATTCGTTTAAGCGTCTGAGAGAGTTAAAAATGTTATTTTTAGTTTTATGGCTTTTCCCCGTGTTTTTGTAAAAAGCGTGTTGAAAGTCTTAACTTTACGTGAAATAACATTTTATTAAATGTTTTAAACCGAATTAAATTTGGACGAAAGGAAAAATAGTCACGAAAGTATAATCCCGAGCCATAGGTGGTCAGTTTTTATTTAAGTAAAACATGTACGTGTCACAAACCAAATTAAGAAAGGAGGGAAGGACCAAATGTGTCAATAGCCCAAACTTGTCTAACTATAAAAGGAAAATAATCACACATTCTTATCATTTTTACCAAATATAAACACACACTGCCCCTCCCCCTCCTCCTTACTTGCCGTTCAGGTCACCACACCCACCTACTATCATAGCCGGAAAAACCCACATGCAATCCGATCCACCTATATATTTTTAATCCCCACAAAAAACTAAACATATCCCACTAAGAAAATATAACATGCATTGAGTATTTAGCTAGTTTTGATTTGGGTTTAGTTATCGAAGATTTTCATGTATATTTAGGGTTAAAATCACTAGATCTTGTGTTATTGGAAGGTTTTGGTTGAACAAAAGTTTCAGTTTTAATGTTTGGGTTTGGTTCAAGTTTCGGAAATAAAAAAGGGAAGCCAAACAAAACTTTGTTGTCGATTTTACTTGTGTTTACATGTTGTTGTATAGTCGTTCTAACTCATCTCTGGATGTCGGTTTTGTTAAATAATTGCATGCATGTGATTATTGTTAGATATTCAAGTGCGATTGTGTCAAATAATTATTTATGAGTTAAACTCGAGTTTGATGAGTCTAGTGGATAGAGATAGGTTAGCTAGGTGTATTTTTGATGTCGTTGAGGGTGAAAAATGACGTTTTAATGGTTTTTCGTCACCGCCTATTTTGAACAGAAAGTTTGACATGCCCCGTGGCCGTGTCTCGAAGAAATTTTGAAAGTTATTTTTTATATTAAAAGTGATAGAGTTCGCCTTTAGTACGTTTCGTAGGTGGCTCGGTTTTATCGTTCGCGTAATCTATTAATAAAAAACGTTTTACGGACAAATTAGATTTGGTAAATTTTTTGGTTGTAAAAAGTTCAATATGGAAGTTTGTCTTCTTGAAAAGTCAAACTTGTGTTTTATTTTTTTAATATGGCCTTTTATGAGAAAAGGGTTTGTGTATTTCTATGCCAAGAGATTGGTCAAATTAGTAAAATAATAATGAAATATTATTTTGAATTCAATATTATCCTTACTTTCTGCAACTTTCTAAAAATAGAAACTTTGCGATAAATGTTGCACCATTGCTGGTGTGTCGGAATAAATATTTTGTGTCGCACTTGGAGGTTGTGGTATATAATTATATATATGCTAGTTATGATTTTATGATATATGTTCTTGTAGTCACGTACCGCTATATATATTATATATAGGTCGTGGTTGAGACGTGAAGTAGTTTGCTAGTGTTGAGTTGATATTTGGATACTTTTGCTTATGGTGAGTTCATAGCCTCGCATTTTAAATCATTTGATTGTTTTATAAACCCGCGAGGAAGATACATGCTTGTTTTTTAAAATCGAACACATGTGATTTTATGGTATGTTGGACCTGATTATGAGATATTTCCGCATGAGTAGCTATTGCCAAAGTCCCTAATTTCATGAACCGTTAATTACCCGGTGAGGTAAACTCTTGTACATTAAATAGATCTATTGGGTTTGACAACCCCGTCCGGGGTATGGATCCATTGGTGAACACCCTGCCAAACGGATACTTTGTATGGAGACGAGTAGGTATGAGGCAATAATACCTTGTTTTGGGGCAAATGATAGACATATGAAAAGATATATGTAGTCTTAAGGTTTCGGTGTCATGAGCTTAATGCGTTAAATAAGATTGATACATTGTATTCGTTACAATGTTTTGCTTTAAAGGCTTGTACATTCATTTTATATGTATACATTACATATAATTAGGGTTTTGATGTAAACGTTAACGTTTAATGCTTGTTTTGATATAACGTTTTGAAAAGTACGTTAAATGGATAATGTACTTGGTAAAATGATATTAAGATATAGACTTGACATATTAGGATGTTTACATGATGTAAACATAGATAGAGATGGCATTGGTAGAGGTTGCGTGAGCTCGTTTACTTTAGAGATGCAAGTTTACGTTGCATAATGAGATAAAGCCAATCTTCCCTGTAAAAAAGTGGTAATATATATAAAGATGTATTAAGTGGCATCTAATTTAATAGATGGATATTTACATTGATGAAAATTGCGGGTTGTTATAGTCACCTCCCTTAAATAAAATCTCCGTCCTGAGATTAGTTGGATGCCGTAGTGTTTTGAAAATAGACGTGGAGATTTTCTGAATTTATCTTCATGTTCCATTATAAATTCTAGTCCTCTTTTAGAGTTCCATCTTACTTTGATTATAAGAATACGACTTTGTTTCATTCTTTCTTCTCGAACCATATCTACCGCTGGTTTTCTACAAGTTTGAGTTTGTCATCAAATCTAAGCTCTTTCATTGGAATGACATGGGATTCGTTAGATAAGCATTTCTTTAGATTAGAAATGTGGAAAGTACTGTAAACATTACTGATTAACTCTAACTAATTTTTGCGTAAGCAGACTTAACTATTACATAAATAGTATTAACTATTTAATACTGCCAGTACTAACTATGATAATCCTTCTACTACTACTAACTAAGTAACTAGCTGAACTAACTACAACACACTAACAGAATTAAGTCTGTTATAAAAAATTCCTAACATTTGGTCTTACATTGGCATAACTTCTCTGCCGATCTCTGGCAGTTTGCAAGCGTTGTCGAATTGCACTATCTTTTCAGTGGTTTCATGGATTATTTCTGGTCCTGTGAGTTGAATATCTCTAACTTTGGCCCAGCAAACAGGTGATCTTCACTTTCGACCATAAAGTGCCTCGAATGGTATTGCCTTAATACTGCCATGGTAATTGTTATTGTAGGAAAATTCTACTAATGGTAAGTGTTTTTCCCATCCTTTTCCAAAATCTATAACACAGGCTCGAAGCATGTCTTCAAGTGTTTGGATGGTTCTTTCACTTTGTCCATCAGTTTCAGGATGATATGCCATACTCATGTCTAATTGAGTACCTAAAGCACTTTGTAATGATTGTCAGAATCTGGATGTGAAATGACTGTCACGATCCAAGATGATAGATATTGGCACTCCATGTCGGAAGACTATTTCTTTGATGTATAACCTTGTAAGGGTTTCCATAATATCTGTCTCTCGGGTAGGGATGAAATGTAAGGATTTGGTAAGGCGATCGATAATGACCCAGATTATGTC